>RJWT010000540.1:26005-64010 GCA_004365215.1 Cuniculus paca
CCTCCATGTCCAGCATCTGGGATAAGTTGGGGAATGATGTAAACTCCAAATAGCTTGGCCAGCCTCCCCCCCTTCATGACATTGCTGGTTGGGGCCCTCATGACCTTTCTTGATTTGGCTCTGTACAATGCCTGAAGGAGTCCTCATAAGAGGTTCCATGTTCCTAGCTTTTCCAACTTCTTGGGGTCTCCACTGCACTTTTGGCTTCATTTTCACAGCTTTAGGCAGGGACCCACTGCCTGGACTCCAAGACCTTCTTTTGAAATCTAGGTAGAAACCTCCTTTACCTCATAACTCTTGCATTCTACATGGCTGTAAATACAGGACCACATGAATGTTGCCAAGGTCTGTACCAGCTTGAGTAGTAACTGGACTCCTTGGCTCATGGCTGTAGAGCAGTCAGAATGCTACATGACTAAGCACTGTGTATCAAATCCCAGGGAATCAATGCCCTCTGTGGCTTTTCTAGAGCAGGGCATTCTGGGATTCTCTTCTCAAAACAGTGTGTTCCACTTTTTCACTGTTGAGGCTGTGAAAGATGTGGTCTTGTTCATTCCTGAAATGCCCTCAAAACATCTTTCCTTATTTTCCTGATACAAGGTACTTGATTTCTTTTCAATGCTAATCTTGTCAACAATGAATCTAACATTTGCCCAAACTTTGCAGGATCTTCACTTCTGACAAAGTTGTAAAATTTTAAAGTAGGCTTTTTGTTTCAGATTCTTATGGTAAATGCAAATAAAAGCTGCCAATGGTACTCAGGCCACAGACCTTGGCTGAAATTTCCTTGAAATTCTTCTGCCAGATTAGTTAGTCTATTATCCTTAACCTCAATCTCCTATAATGCCTGAGGATATGAGCAAAATTTAGACACTTTTTTTTTTGCCAGGACATAACCCACATGGGCTCAAGTCCAATGGCTAGTAATGTTCTTGTTTCCTCTGCAACCCCTGAGCCTTGCCTTTTAAAGTCTTCACTTCTATCAGCATTCTGTTCTTCTGAGTTCCCCATTAGTATCTGTTTATAGCATTCAAGGCCTTGTCTAGCCAGCAACTCCAAAGTTTTTCAAATTTCCCCTCAAACCAGTTCAGAAGGTTTCTAAATATGGTTGGGTATAGTCGTGACAACAACCCCACTTCTCTGGATCTCTGTTAGTTATTGTCTTTTCACTGAGACACAAAACCCAACAACTTAAAAGAGAGAGGAGGTTTGTTTTGGTTCAAGTGTTCAGTCCATGGTCAGCTGGCTGCATGGCAGAGATGGCATGACAGAAGGCCTGAATGGAGGAAATCTGTTCTCATGGCAGCCTGGAAGCAGACAGAAAGAGAGAAGGAAGGTGTAACCTGCCTTTTCCAACTAGAGCCAACATCCTAATGGCCCATTCAACTCTGATGAGCACAGCCTCCCATGACTGGATCACCTTCTAAAAGCCCCACTTCTGAACCTCTGAGCCTTGGGGCACATTCCTGATTGGAAATGGTGTACATAGAATGACACTTTAAAGCACTGAAAAGTAAAAATATCAATTTTGTGTCCTATAGTTATTAAAGGGTTTCCCCCCAAATAAACTTTCAAATAATAAGAAAAGCTGAGGTAATTTATCACTAGAGGTTTACACTGCAAGAAATATTAAAGGTCTTTCATCTGAAGGAAAATGATGTTAGAAATATCTGTGTCAACATGAATAAAGAAAGTAGCCAGAATAGTAAACATGTGGGTATAGATAACAAGTGTTATCTACTTACTTGTAATATAATTTTTTTATAACAGATAATATATTGTGGGATTTCTAATTTAGGGATGAGTAAAATGTATGGTGGTAACAGTGCAATGCAGAGAAAGGGAATTCATTGTCTAAAAATTATCACATTATACTTGATGTGGAATATTGTAAGCCAGAGTAATCACTAAATAATTGTATAAAACATTATAACTCAGAATTCCAGCAAAGAAGAGTAAATAAAAAAGTGAAAAAGTAGTAAAGAAGAGAGCAAGGCAGCAGATGGACAGACAGGCTCTCTTTACGTCTTTAAGTTGCCTCGTCTGGGCTCAAACATTCCATCTTCATCTTTCTCCATCTCCCAGAATGCCAAGGTTATCGGTGTGCACTACCACACCTGGATGGAAAATCCCTTTAATTCTCTCAGCTTCAATTTCTCTTGCCAAAAAACGATCTGTTAGACAGTGTGATCCCTCAGGCCCAGTGATTCTTCATTTGTTAGCTCTTAGCTTTTTGTGTTCTAATTCACATTGCTATTTGAGCCACATTTCAACCTGTCCTTCTTCACTGGGTGGTGGAGAGTCTGGCGTTACCCTTGTTGTCCATATGAATTAGATTTATGTGGGTCCAAGGGAATAGGGATACTTGAGATCTCACTGGTGGCCTGGTATTGATGAACCTCTGCTTTCACCTGACTTAATGGTGTCCCTAATTGAGCCACAGAATGCAGAAATGAAAGTTTCCCTTTGCTGAGAGCATCATATGATCTCAGTGGCATTGTGGCTTCCTGAATAATTCAGATGGCACTGGGATACGATTTCTTACTGTAGCTCATGAATCTTCTATGTTATCCCTCTGTGGCCACAAAATAGATTATACTTCCTTTTCATAACTGCCATCCTTCATTATCGCCTCCCTACCCATTTGCAGGAAATCGGCTCCTCCCTGCAATCCGGTGATTTGTGATACTCGGTATGTCACAGTGTCTCATTGCCCTGAAGCAAATGGCTGCAATACCTGCTCACCTCAGCCTGTCCTCGTGCTTGAGAAGCTTGTAATATGGCTATCTTCTGGTGCATTTCCCCTCTGCCTGCTTCTCCCTCCTTTGCTGTCTTCCTCATTCTGTCTTTTTCACTCTTTCCTAGCCTATTTCAGTTCCTTGTTCCCTCTGCATAACCAATGACATGACCATGGCTTTAACAAGGCCTTGTTGAAGGGGTGATTCTGTAAGATTACAATTCAGAGGTGCTATAAACGCATACTAAATCCATTGGTACACATCAGACCTCAGTGATCCTCAGCAGGTCAGTTTCCTACCTTAGTTCAAATCTGCTTTTACCTGAAAGGGCCACTTTGAATTCCACATCTGCAAATGCTCCCAACATCTTTGAAATCCAGCTTTCCTCCTCCAGGGCTTTCTGTTTATTTCCACAAGATTGATCTACTCTCAGGAATTTTGGGGGCAGAATATTATTTATTGTTGTCACTGTGCCCTAAATGATCATTGAGACTTACCTGGGGGTTTACTGATTTATTTGTTATTAAAATTTTTAAAGTGAAAAATCTTCTTTGTAATGACTTTTTTCCTTCTGTTTTAATTTTGGCTGACCATCTTTAGGGATGGTCTGTGAGTGGTCAGTTAACTGAATACTGTTGAACATCGGGGCTCCTCTTAGTTGCTGCAGCTGAACCATTGAGCCTAAAATCTCTAAGTTCATCATTAGTGCTTCCACCAGATTGTGCCTCTTTGTTCCAAGATAGAATACTCAGGCATCCATTTCATATGAGATCGGTGAGTTTTCAGTATAAATTTGCAGAAATGTATAGCTATTTTGGTCTGTCAGTTTTTTTCCGTGGTTTGACCTTGAAACTGGGACCCTAGGGAAAACTCAGATGAATTCTTACACTAGAAATAAAGGCAAAGAGAGGTACAAAGGGTGGGGTATAATTAAAATGACCATATCTTGAAGTGCTGTGTCTTCCTGGTGGTGTTACCATGCTGTCTTTAAGCAGTGCGTGATCAGTCTTATCCGATGGAAGAGCAATACTTCTGCTGACAGGGGGTTGGCCTTCAGGTTTGGGACCCCATCTCTCAACATCACTATTCCAATTTTCGGGGCTCCTCTGCTTCCCAGTTGCAGTCTTAATTTTCAGATGCAGCAGGCTGTGAACTTCACCTATGATACTGCTCGGTAACTGCAGAATTGTGCACTTTTTTAGTTGTTGTTGTTATATTAGCCATGTACAGTTGGAAGTTGTTTATTTTAAAGAAGCCAGAGAAAGTAATTTTTTAAACTGTGTCTTGAAAGGAGAATTTAAATTGCCAAATCCGTCATTTTTTAAATTTAAATTTGTCAGTGCAGTTAGAAACAACCAACTCACCCCTACGATCCTAATATTCTCGAAATTACTATGCTATGGCAGTTGGCATGGTTTTGATAAATTGTGGCTTCAAAAGACATTGTGATAAATGTGGATGGGGTGTTCCTTTGAATTAGGGCCCTTGTTTGCTATCCAAATATTTAAAGCCTTGAAACTCAAGAAGGAGGAAGATTGTTCCAGATTTCTATCTTTTTAGGTCTGTTACCACCAATCCTCGCTGGTACCAAGTTCTTTTTAATGTTGGGTGTTCTCTCAGAGGACAGAAATCATCAGTTATTTCAATTATAAGACTGCTAAGTATTTTAGGTGTTCTTAACTGTGAGAGGGGTTGAGGTGGCTGTGTAGAGCGCTTCCAGGACTGGCTCTGGAACACACGAACAAGTAATTTAGGGAGTGGCTGTTTTTGCCATGATCAGGATACAGGAATGGGGAGAGAGCTGGGCAACTAGGGAGCCATTATCATGACTTCTAGCTCCAGCAAATGGAGGGAGGCATCTCCACAGTGACAGGCTCCTGGTCCACACCATCTTAACTATAATTCATCCTTGCAAGTGCATGCATAATGACTTGTAGCATGGCTTTTGACTTGCATGAGTATAAGTCCTTGACACTGGGACCTTGGTGTCCACTGTTGCAGGGAAACGCAGTTACCCCAGCAACTGAACTTTCCAGAAGAAACAGCAGAGGCAGAAGAAATCCTGTATCTGCCTCACTTTTTCTTTCAAGTTGCCTAAGAATGTGCATGCTTGGTGTTAACTAGCTCCCAACACCACAGGAATCTGGACAATGGCACCTTGACTTTGTTGTCGAGAGTGCAGTGGGGTGTGCTACAAGGGACCACGAAGGAGTTGAGTGGGCTCATCTACAATATTCGTCATGGTGTTCCTTCTCTCTTTCACATCTGCTGCAAAACCTTCAAGTGCATTTCGTGTCTTTTTCATGAAGTCATTCATTGGAGACATTTAAATTTTGGTGTGACCAAACTTAGCAGTTTTAATTTATAAATTCTGCTTGTTGTCTTTAGTGTATGAAGAATTTTTCCTAATAGACAAGTACATATTTTTCTCCAATTCTTTTAGCTTTTTTTGTGTAACTGACATGAGTTTTTTTTTCTTAACATATGTAATCACTTGCATCAATATCACTCAGTGATAGTTAATTCCCTAAGAGCTTGAAATGGCACATTCATAACCTACTAATGTTCCATATAATTAGATCTTGTTTCTGGACTCTTTGTTCTATTTTATGAATTTCTTTGTCCAGTCTCATGAATTAATTAGTATAACATTATAATTTATCTTAATATTTGGTAGAAGAAATCATTCCTCCTTTTCTCCTTTTTCATAAACATCTACATTGTTGTTATGCATTTATTTTTAGAATATTACTTTTAGAATTAGCTTGTCAAATTCCATTAAAAATTCTTCATGCTTTCAGTATAATTGAGTTGATTTTATAGATTAATTTGGAAAGTGTGATATCTTTACAATATTGAGTCTTCTTATCCTATAATATCAAATAGCTTCCCATTTATTCTGGTCTCTTTTATGTCCTTCAGTAAAGTTTTAAAGCATTTTCCAAGAAGGTATTGCATATAAAGTTCATTCCTAGAAGCCTTCCTGTGCTTGCTTCTTTTATGGTAAATTGGATCTTTTTTTATAGGAAATATATATTGATTGTGGTACATTGCTTTCGTACCTTGATTTCTTGCTGAAATATTTCTTATTTGCTTAATAGTTAAAACTTATATGATTTTTAAAGTGGGAAAAGCTGTTACATAGGACAGTAAAGCAGAAATCAGACATAAAAATTATGTTAATTCTATCTGCAGAAAGGCAAATAATTTAAATTATAAAACCATAAAAATAACTTAATCTATAGCAAATGGAGACAATTTTTGAAATAATATGGCAAATATTAATACTATTCATAAGCAAGAAAAGGAAAAGATGATGAGCATAACAAAAAATTGGCAAAGATCATGAATGAACAATTTGCACAAAAAGGAAATGTATTTTTTATTAATGTGAGGCAAAGGTCAGTTTATTAATAAATATGTAAAGTGAACCCAAGTGTCCTGATTTGCCACCTATCAGTTTGGCAAAAGTAAATGACTAATACTCATTACTATCTTCAATTTAGAGAAAGAGACAAATGTTTTATGCTGATGATCCTGTTTCAAAGATTCTTTAGCAGTAGATTTCATGAGCCATAAAGTGTGCCTACACTTAGACCTAGTAATTTTGCTTTTAGGGATTCTGTCATAAGCCTTTCTGTGGGATCTTAATGGCTGCGTATTTTCTGTGATTTAAACAATTTGCATACTCTGTTTTATTTTATATTTGTTTTATTCTCTTAAAAATAAACATAAAATAAAATAAAATAAAACAATTTGCAAACTTCCAGCTTATGTGAACCTTTTAAGTGACAGAACTCAGAAGTCTAAATGTGCTAATCTACATGTATGTTTTAAAAGTCCTTGTCTAAACATACTTGGTCATGATCCATTTTTTGTGGGGAAGGATGCAACAAGGGATTAGAGCACTGCGCACTATGAGTTGAGATATATAAGCTTAAGGACATTGTCATGGAAACATATAACTCTGAGCTGTATGTTCATACTAAAACCGTACATGATAACAAAATACAGTTAACACTTAAAAGTTTAAGAATAGGTGATGATAAAATGCTGCATGCTGAGTTAATTTAATTGAACACTATAGTCACCAAGTATGTGTTACAAAAATAATGTAGAGCAAATGTCCATGGTATTTCATAATCTGAAAAATCAGACTATAAAGCTGTAAGTATAGTATGTCATATATTTTGGGGTACATATATGCATAGAAATATGTGTGGAAGGAGAAAATTATCAAAATGTTAATAGGTGTAGCTGCTGACACATGTGCTTATTTGTGTCTATAATGTATTCATTTTTTTCCTTTAATGACTACAAATTACCTCTATTGTAAGAAAAGTGTTATTTTTAAAGTTACTGCAATGAAATTGTCTTTTATATTTCCTTTATTGTTGAATGTGTCTTCTCTCACTGCTGTGTTTCCTTTGCTGTTTTCTGTTTGTGCTGTTTACTGAGTTCTGTTTGTGGTGCCAATTGTTTTATCATGACTGCATTTCTTAGTCTGCGTAATTGTCCTTACTCTCTCAAGGCAACATTTATTACAAGAATTTTCAACTCAGACTTATCTTTGGTGCAGAAAATAATACCCTCTTAAAGCATCTGCTGCACTTTAAAATGAATATTCAGATACTATCTTTCCCATTAATTATTAACCTCAAGCTGAATGCCTTACATGATATTTGAGTACTTCCTGTTCTGAGGATGTCATGTCATTCGGATGATCGGCTAACAAGGGCTTTGACTCCTGAGCAAAATGCCTACTTTGCAGCCCTTTCTGTCTTCTCAAAAGTGCAGATGCAACTGCGCACCTCTCTGAAGCACTCAGCGACCATCTCCTTCTTCCTTTGAACTAGGTGCACTCTTGTAAAGTGCCTGCTTTGCTTGTTTTTGCACTCATGGTTACAGCTTCCATGTCCTCATTCTAAATTAATTCCTTGTATTGGCCCTGCACCGTGTCTTTATTCATAGCAACCTAGGACTCACACTCTTCCCACCACACTCATCTTCTCCAGATGTGAAATTTCTTATTCATGAAGAATAAGAATAATGAAATTCATGAAGAATTTCCTTCAGTTCTGACACAAAACAGTGTTGGGAGTGAAGCTGTCTGTACCTTGGGTGTCTAGAACAAGGGTGCTGCTTCCTGAGTATGGCAGGGCCCCAGGAGAGGTGTGCACAGCTCAGGAACTTAATGCACATAGTGACTTGACCTTCACTTGCAACAATATAGTTTTCTCTTGTTCCCCATAAAGCCACCAATGCATGCTGTCCTGCTACAGATAAGATATTCTTCCTGTCCCAGATCCTAATCCTCCCCTTAAACTCTCCGTGAACTTACTCATTTGCTGACTGTGTAAACAAACGCCGCAAGAGCTTGGAAGTTCCTTTCTCCCATCATGAGAGAGGGCTCCACTTGATCTCAGCTTTGACTCCAGTCTTCTTCATCCTGCACCATGCTCCCTCCAGAACTTAAAGAGCTATGCTGGAAACAGGAACAGAGTAGTTCATTTGACTGGTAGAGGGGCAACAAGGAAAGGACCTCATGAGACTTGGGTGGTAGCTCAGAAATGAAGTCCTTGGCAGTTTTGCGCAAAGCTTTGGGTTCTGTAAACAGCAACACACACACACAAACACATACACATACACACAACACAAACACACACACATAAACACACACACATATGCAACATAAACACACAGACACACACACATTTACCCACATACACACTGACACACACACACACACACACACACATATACATGCATGTGTGCATATGTGCATCTGTGTGTGTTTATCTCTGTGTGTTTGTGTGTATGTGTGTGTATATCTGTGTATCTATATGTGTGTTTGTATATGTGTATGTCTGTGTATATGTCTGTATATGTGTATGACTGCGTGTATGTGTGTGTCAAAACACATAAGCACATGCATACACACAGACACACAAACATACACACACACACATACACATACATAAAAACAGACACATATATACACATGTACAGACACACACATCTCTACATACACACACATACACCTACACACAGATACACAAAAATATGAACACACACAAATACACACAAACAGATGCACAAACACATGCACACATACACAAATACACACAAATACACAGACACACACAGATATACAGATACACACATAAACACATATGTACACGCACATACACATACACACATAAAGACAAGTACACACACATATACACTCTCACATAAACACATACAAAGACATACAAAGACATACACACATATGCACACATAGACATGCACTTACACACAGATACACACACACACAAACACATATACACTCACACATGCATATGCACATACAGATACATACAGATACACACATGAAAATCATACACACATGCATGCATATACACATGCACAAAGAAATGCACACACATACACATACATGCATACACACATGTGCACGCATGTACACACAAACATACATATACACATACATATACACATTACACACATACACAGGCAGAGACACACATGCACACATACATACAAACACACATACACAATACACATACACAATACACATACACACACAGCATTGCACACACATACACACATTTGGATACACACATACAGACAAATACACACACAATCACATGCATACACACATACACACAGATATACAAAGACATACACACAAACATACACACACACACACATACAGACATATAGAAACACATACACACATATGCACACACATAAACACAAATGCAAATATACACACAACATACACGTATATACACTTACACAGATACACAGACTCAGGCATATGCATACACACATACACATACACATACATGCACATACACACATACACACATACACATTCACACATACATACAGATATACACATATACAAACACACACATACACACACAGATATACACACACATACACACAAACACACAGAGATAAACACACACACACAGACATACATATGCACATATGCATGTATGTGTTTATGTGTATGTGTGTGTATGTATATGTGTGTATGTGTATGTGTGTGTATGTCAGTGTGCATGTGGGTAAGTGTATGTATGTCTGCGTGTTTATGTTATGTAAGTGTGTGTATTTTTGTGTGCATATACACAGATACACACACATGTATATATAAAAGATATATATATATATAAACACACACATGCACGCATACTGAAATACACATGCATACACAGACATACACACAGACATATGGATATACACTCACATACACAAACATACCCCCACATACACACATGTACAGAAACACAGAGATGTATGCACACACACACACAAAACAACATATAGACACAGAAACATGGATACACACACAAAGACATACACACACAAAGACACAGATGGATGAACACATACACATATACATATACACAGACATACACATAAGCACATATACACACATGCACACATATAAACATGTACCTACATGTACACATGCAGACATACACAGGCATATACACACACACATGCATACACATATGCAGACACAGACACACAAAGAAATACAAATACAAAAGCATAGACATACACAGACACACACATACATACACATACACATATATACATATACACAAAAGTACACACATGCATATACAGAGATACAAACATACACACAAAGCCACACATACACACATATATGCACACTTACACACATGAACACATACACATATACATCCACAATCACATATACACACATACACACACATAGAGAGATACATAAACATACAGACACATACAAATAAACACACACATACACACATACACACATAGAAACACACAGCTACAAACATGCACACACATACACACAAATACAAAAGTACACACAACGTACACACACACATAGACACACACACAGAAATACACATAAAGAGACACATATACACACACATACACACAACACATACACACATATGCACACATGGACATACAGAGACAGATACACACATTCACACATGTACACCACACAAAATGTACAGATTTACACATATGCAGATACACAAACATACACACACATACCCAAATGCTCATATATAAAGAACATATACACAGACATACACACAAACACACATAGACACACATACACAGAGACACATAGAAACACACGCAGGTACACACATATGCACACACATACAAATATAAATATACACACAATGTACACACAATACACACATACACACATGCACTCACACAGATACACACATACACACACATACACCTACACACACATACAAATAAACAGAGATAAACATACACATACACACAGGCACACATATACACATACACATACACAGAAATACACACATACACACATATACATACAGATACAGAAACTCATAAACATACACACACATACACACACACACATACCCACACATACCCATACCCACATATGCACTCATACACACATATTCACACATGGAGACATGTGCACATAAGCACACACATACACACATATACATACAAGCATAAATACACACATACATATGCACACACATACCCACAGACATAATACACATTCACACATATACACAGAGAAACATACACATACAGACAGACAGATGCACACAGATACACACATGTGACACATTAGATACATACACACACATGCACACACAGAGGTACACAGTCATACACACAGATAAACATACACAAAGACACACAGACATATGCACACATACACACTCATATACAGATACATGCAAGAGACACACATACACACACATGAACACATACATAGTACATATACACACATACACAGACATACACATATACACAGATACAAACACATGCACCCATACACCCATACACACAGACATGCACACAGACATAGACATACACTCATACACACACATACACACATATATGCACTTACACTGAGACACATAGATACACACATGTACACATATACACATATACACCCATATACACATACACACATACCCAAACACACATAGGCATGCACAAAATAAATACACACAAAGACACACATACATGCACATAGACATACACACATATGCACACACAGAGACACATACACACATGCACATGTATACACACTTACACACATACACAAGCACATACACACATGTGCACACATACAGTCACATGGACACACAGGTACAGATACAGATAGACAGACATACACAGACACATACATACACAAGTACCCACTCATTTGCACACATACACACATATACTGACTCACAAATGCACACACACACTTACACACAGATGCACATACATATACATACATATACACGTACATACATACACAAACATACACACTTACACTGATACACATAGATACACACACGTGCACATATACACACATACACACATATTCACATACACACATAAGCAAACACACATAGGTATACACAACCATAAACACACACAAACACACACATACACGTAGACATACACACATATGCAAACACATAGACACACATACACAAATATACACACATGCACGTGTATACACACATACACATATATGTAAACACATACAGTCACACAGACACACACAGATACATGTAAACAGACACAATACACACATGTGCATACACATACACACAAGTACACAAACTTGTATACACATATACATACTGAAATACACACATATGCAACACACACAGATGCACGTACACATAATCACATACACACACACTCACATACATACACAGACATACACACATACACACACATACACACATGCACCCAGATACACAGAAATACACACATACATACACACATACGCATGTATACATACACAAAGATACACATATCTACACTCATACACATACACACACATATACAAACACATAGATACACAGAGATACACACACATACACACAAAAACAGAGATAAACAGGTATGCAAAGCACACATACACATCAACACACACACACACGAACACAAATACACATGCACACACACAAACATACATATACACATACATGGAAATACACACATACATACACATAGCACAGATACACAGATACACATACGCACATACATACACAGAGATACAAACATACACATATATACACAGATGTACACAGAGATACACATACACACATACACATGTACATGCATATACAGGTACACACACAAATATACACACATGAACACATGTACAAATACATGGATAGACACATATACACATACACACATACACACATAGACAGATAGACACCTATACACACATATACAGATACACACAGATAAACACATACACATATATGCACAGATACACACACGTGCACACACATACATGAACATAGATGCACACATACACTCTTACACACATAACACATGTGCACACAGTTGCACCCACATACATGCACATACACCCCCCCACATACACACATACAGACACGTACACACACCTACACACATTCACACACATGCACACACACATGCACACACACACACACACACACACACACACTCATATACATGAGAAAATAAATGGGCCCCAAATAGAAAGGATCCTGTAGGCATCCAAAGGGATCCACTGAGTGTTTAACCAAGTAGCTTGACTGCATTTTAGTGTTAGAATCATCTGAGTGAGCTGTAATGAAGCGAAGGAGAGTGAAACTGGAGGCTGGGCACTGGCAGTGTGAAATGTGAAGATAATGACTGGCTGATGAAGACTTGACATTTGGGTGAATGGAAGGCAATGTTCTGAACAGAAGTATTGCTAAGAGGCGTGAGAAAGGATTGGCGAGGGACAAAATTCAAGTCAAAGTTCAGTGGACTGAAGAAAGAATTCTCTGAGTTGTGGAAATTAATTATTTTTGTCATCATTAATAATTCTTGTGTCTTCATAAGCAGTCATCAAAAACAGCCCTTTGGTATTTATTCAGGATTCACAAAGTTATATATCAACTTATGAGTCTAAAACTATATGAAGTTATAAATGTTTCGAAATTCTATTATTCAAGAGTAAGATTTATATTATCCCTGTTTCATCTATGTGATACCTACAGGTACCTCTAATTTGCTTAGTGATAGCCATGTTAAATACATGGTTGCTCTAATGCCACTCAACTTCACCTTATTTTTGCTTTGTTTATTTTATTTTATTTCATTTTATATTTTATTTATTTTTATTTTATTTCATTTTTTGGTGGCGGGAATCAAACTCACAACCTCGTGCTTGCCAGGCAGGCGCTGTACCGCTGAGCTAATATCTCTGGCCCATTTTCTATATTTTAACATTGTTTTTTAATTTAAAACATTTCAGGAGTTTTTTTTTTTTTTTAAATCTTCATTGAACAAAACAGAACGACAAAGTTTCAAAAGTTTCTTCTGTTATTCTTCCTCATTAACAGCTCTGGATTCTCATGAATCTTTTAATGATTTATTTTTGTTTAAACCAGCATGACTTAAAAGAGCCTTCTTTCTAATTCACAAATGCCTGAACCTTGTGTTTGTCTTCCCTGTTTCTCTTTCTCCCTCAGATCTCCCTTGACCACCCCATCCTTTCAGTGGGGTCAAAGATCTTTGGTTCATAGAATCCTTGTGGAACCGCTCAGTCTGTGGCAGCCCCTGCTGCCCTACTTCTCTTTCTCATTTTGCGTTTCTTTTCTGTGTGATCTCGAATCACTTTACCTCCCTGTTTATGATGCTATTTAAAGTCTGTCCTATTGGAATGCTAGCTGCAGGGAAACTTGTACTGGATCTCTTAGTATAACACGCCACATTCTCAGCACTAGAAGAGTAACTAGTGTCTCATGGGTACCTCATGAGTATTTATGAAGTTGAATGAATGAAATATTAACTCTAACATGCTAATGTGAGATTCTTATTTCAGGACTTCTCTATTCTCTTCACACATGTTCCAGTTGCATTGGTTGCTATTGTTTCTTGTAATACTTTCGCCCTAAATATCAGCTTTCTCAAATATTTGGTCAAATAAAATCTTCTCAAGGAGACACACTCAGGTTTTTCTATTTGCAACTGCAGGCCCCTTCCACACAGTAACCAGGCCATTTCTGATCTGTCATGTATGTTTGTCTTCCCATCACAGCAAGTGTCATCTTTGACTCCTTAAATGGTGCACTTATGTGTTATGCTCTGCCGGCGTCTTCCGCTTGTCTCACTAGATGTGCAATCTTCACACCTGTCAGCGCTGCACCTCAAGGCCAAGGTGTGAGTCCCGAGCTCTCAGCAGCACCATCACTTGCTGGCTGAGTTCCTGACTGAGGCCTACTGCTCCTGTACGGTGACCCTGTCCTGCCTCCAGCTCAGCATAACTGCTTCCTCCTTCATCTCAGTGCTTTATTTACTGCCTGTTTCTCTGCACTGTCATGCACTTCTGTCTGCTGCTGATCACTGCTGGATCTTGTGTGCTCATAACAGAGCCCAGTGCATAACAGAAGCTCAAAAATCCTTGCTGAACAATTCATAACAGTTAAGTTTTGAAAGCAGCCCATGTGGCCCTCAATAGATAAACAGCGAATATGTAGCAGTTATATACAGTGGAGGACCACTGTGCTAAAAGAAGGATAAACTTGAGTCATTTGCAAGAATAAGGGTGTATCTTGAGAACATAATGTTAAGTGAAACAAACTGGACACATAAGCTTCAATAGCTCATGATTTCTTTTACATGAGAAACCCAAAATATAAATATAAAAGAGCAAAAATAAAATGCGGATAATAGGAAGATGGATAATAGGAAGTAGTGAAAGAGACCTTTGGAAAAGGGAAGAGGACCAAAAGATGGAGGGCAGAGGAGGAAGGGCAGGAGAGGGGTAATAAAGATGTGCGATGTGTTATGTACACAAACCAACTCCCCACAAGGAATGCACTCACTGTGTACTACAAATGTGTACTAATGAAAAGTAAAAATTGAAAAAAGTCCCTTCCAAATGTTTAATGATTATTGACTCTGGTTTCAGAAAAATGCACATTTATGTCAGTTATGTGACCTTCATTTCACCTTTTCCTCCCTGTCCCCCATATTTTTGATAATTGTATCATTATTCTAGTTATTCCCTTGACTTACCTTCATAACTGTAAATAATATGCCTCAATCTTTGATGTTATGTGGATTGTAGACACTTTGTTTTGATGTCCTATGGTCTAAAGAGAAGACTAGAATTGCTATCTTACCATCAACCTCTTCTTTCATGTCACTGCTTTGCTTTGTAATGTTACTAATGTAGCTCACTGGTTTTAAGCTGTGCATTAGTTGGCTAAGGCCGACACAACAAAATACCAGTAGACTGAGTGGTGAAAATCATAGAAATGTACAGTTTCATGTTTGGGGAGGCTGCAAGTTCAAGATCTAGGTGTCTGCAGGTTTGGTCTCTTTCCTTGGCTAGCAGATGATGGTCTCCCCTGTGTCCTCACCTGGATTTTTCTTTGTGCACCAAGATCCCTGGTGTCTCTGCTGTGTTTATAAATTTCTTCTTTTCACATAGATGTCAATCAGATTTGATTAGGGCTCAACTTGCTGGTCTCATTTTAATTTGATTCTAAAAGTTTAAGGTCAACAACAATATATGGATTATGTATTGAATACTTAAATGGCTCAAGGCTTTATCAAGTGGTGCTAGAATTGTATCCCCTTCAAGTGACATTTGCATTAATGGAAGAGGGAGGGACATTTTCAGTGTCACTGCAATTGTTATTTCCTCTCATTTCACAGTCATGTCCCATTTCAGTTCCTTTATATTCGAAATCACTTTCCTATTCAGATTCTTAATTTGTGGGGCACGTATGTTATGTTAGATACAGCATGACTTTTCTTCAACGTGGTGTGAGTCTTGTCTCATGTTTCTCTATCATGTAGAACTTAAATTTAGTTGAGTTTTCAGGTGAATTTCTTTTCTTTCTAGAGCTTTAGAATAATTTGTTTATCATTGCAGTTCTCAAGTTTCACAAGGTCCTTTTTTCAGTCTCCCTTAGTTTCTTGTCGTTCTTTACTCCTGGGACATTCTATTTCAACCTACTCTGTCTTTTCATTTTAGATATATGTTGCCTTACTGGATGTTTGACTGCTCCCCATCTCTTAGCCTTTTTCTCCTATTTCAGGTCTGCATTTTCATTTTATACTCTGGTGGATTTTTTTGCACTTTGTGCTATGGTTTGAACGCATCATACCAAAATTCATGTGTTGGGAACTTTGTCCCCGGCACAGAAGTCTTGAGAAGTGAGACCTCTGGGAGATGATTGGGTCATGAAGGCTCTGCCTTCAGGTGTGGATTAGTGCATATTCATATATGAATGGGCACTGCAGGAGAGATTTTGTTACAAAAGCAATGTGGCTCTGGCAGCCTTTCTCCATGTCTCCACAGGATGCCCTCTGCTACGTTATCACGTAGCAGGGGAACCTCACCAGAAGCCAAGTGGTGGTGACACCATGCTCTTAGACCTCTCAGCCTCAGGAAATACGAGCTAAAGAAATTCCTCTTTCTGAATCATCTAGCCTGTTGGATTAGATCATAGCAACAGAAAATGGGCTGAGACACTTTATTTCCCAACCTTTGTATTGAATTTTCTATTTTAGGTACTATATTTTAAATTTCAAAGAGCAGTTTCTTTTTAAGTAGGTATGCAACTTCAGAGTTTACCTTTTCTTAAGAAAAGTGTAATTCAAGCTATACTTTTTTATCAGTATCAATAAAATTCATTCATTTATCATGAAAGTCAACTGGTCAGCTTTTACAACCTCCAATTTTTTCCCTTTCATTTCTATAATGTCAGAAAAATTTGGAAGTTTTGACTGATTCATGACTGTTACTTTAGAAGTTTTTAAATTGTTTCACACAGGGTTAAATATATTCTGTGAATTCTATTGATATGCACAACAAAACAGATATATTTTAGATTTGATTCTATATTTTCCAATATCAATGCTCAGTCAGTTCTTGTTATACCGTGTATTTTCTAGGTTTTATTTATTTACATTGATTTTTCTTTATTTTTGAGTACAGTTTTTTTCTGTTAATTATTCTTGGATGTTAATTTCCTGAGTCCTTGCTCATACACATGCATTTCTGTAGTTTTCACATCTGAGTGACAAATGACTGGCATTAGAAATCCTGGATCATGGTATTATTTTTCACTCACTACTCTAAAGATGTTAGTAATTTGCTTTTTGGCAATTAGAGTAGCTAAAGGAATATGAGAGTCTAGTTCTATATTTTCTTCTTTGTAGCTCCCTGCATGCTTGTACCATTATTTCTTTTTTTTTTTTTTTATCCTTGAGGTTAAAAAACAGAAAGTCACTGAGATAAAGCTAAATGTTACATTTTTTCTTAAGGTTCTGTTGTATAAATAGCAAGTGTAGATCTTTAGCATGGGAAAATATTTCTTTCTGATCTCTACTGAAACACTAACTTTCCATATTTTAAATTATGAGCTATTCTTCATTTCTGTTTGATTTCAAATTATTTTTTGTACCTGAAATCAAACTCAGAACCTCGCACTTGCCAGGCAGGCACTGTGCCATCAAACTATATCCCCAGACCCCCAATTGTTTTTGTAACACAATTCTCTGATTTTTGGTAGGATTCCTCGCATTTGTATATATATTTTCTTGTATATGTATTCTGTTGTTTATTGCTTTTGATGTCACCTTGTATCCTCTCCTTACAATGACTTCTCAGTTTTCATTTCAGTCACTTGTATTTTTTCACATCAACTTTCATCTTCTGCTTTGTGTTTTCTCATTCTTTACTTTCACTGAGTAAAATAGGTGAGTGTTCTAGTAAATCCTGTTCAACAACGTTCTTTCTCTGCCTCTGGGGTTGTATGTTTCTTTCTTTTTTATGAGGCTTCTTTTATTTTCCAGGCTTCATTGTTCTGTTTGCTTATCTTCAAGTGACAAAAGGTATATTCTTTTGTGATGTTTGCTCTGGCATGTGTGACTTTCGTATTCTGAAACTAGTATAAAGGACGTTGTTAATGCTGTCCCATAGCAACCTATGCTGGAAAGCTGTGATTTATCTTCTCTAGGGTGAGGGGTGGGTTTCACGAAAGGGTAGTCTCAGTTTTTGTAAATACTGTTTTTCTCTGGGGTGTTGAAACTGCTTTTCTATTATGTATCCTCAGTCCTGAAGGCATTTGATTCTGTCAGTTTATGAGGCAAATTATGCAGCCTCCTTCCCATCTCCCCAGGAGAGTCAAGGATCCACTTTCTTTCCCGTGACAGTGCAGTTGTTCCCAAGAAGGGGACTTGGAAATTGTTTTGGACAACATAGGTAAGTTCTATAGCAAGTGGATGACAGCACCTCCCTTATTTCTTCTGTCCTGCTTTCTGGTACTAATATCTATTTTCCTTATGGTTATGCTTGTCATATATGGGATTAAGCAGAAATTTCTAAACTGATTCTCAGTATAAGTTCATCAGGAAAATGCTTTAAGTGTGAAAATCTAAGCAAGTAGGTGAAACAGGAGAAACAATGGATGTGTAAATTGGAAATACTGTAGTATGCGTTTCTAAGTTTTGTCATGAGAATCAAATGATTAGTCCATTGCTCCACATAGTAGGCCCTCAGGAAATTCTAACTTTTACCACCCCTTGCAGGTATTTTTCACTGTTAGGTTTATGCCACTTTAGGCAGTTTCTATGTGTTTGCACTGGGACCTTTTCTAGAAATCTGCATTTATTTATTTATTTGTTTGTTTGTTTGTTTATTTATTTTGTGGCACCAGGGATTGAACTCATGACCTTGTGCTTGCCAAGCCGGCACTTAGGCCACTGAGCTAAATCCCCAGCTGCCTAAAAATCTGTATTTAAAATGCCTGTTTGAAAGGCTGTGTATTGCATGGACCAGAATCTCTAAATTCAAATGCCCTCTGAATGAGGCCTCAGAAAGACTGGAAGGTTATTTGGGATAGCACATCCTCAATGAAGGAAGCTGGTATATTCTTTCATCCACACCTCTCTTGTCCTACCTTTCTCACATCAATAGCAAATCATTTAAGGTAACTGATGATGAAAGATTTAATGATGTGTGGTCATCTTCAAGGGTAGCCTAAGAGAGATGGAGTCTAAAATAAGTCTGCTTACATGCAAAATGGTGACGTTCCACTTCGACCTTTTTGTTTTCATTAACGTATTAGCTGGAAATATTTTGTGAACAGACTTTTGTCTTACCTACTATTTGGTTCCCCGGTGTTCATATGGAAAAAGCAGGATAAATACTTGGTCATTTCCCTTTACCAGTTTTTAAAATAATGAGCTGTTTTCTTGTTCTCATCAAAAGACTGAAAAAATAACTACTTACCATAAATTCCAGACTTGAGCTATAATTTTATGGTTATTAATTCATTACAATTTTTGTTAATGTTAAAGCACAAACTAGAAGGTATACAATGTACCTGAAAATATTACAGATCTAGAGTGACCAAGGAAGACATTCTAATTAGTGGATTTAAAGGAAAACAAAAAATCTTTTGGGTGTTTTGGCAAAAGAACATGTGATTTCTACAGGGGAAAGTTAGATTATCACCAGACTTTTCCATAACAATTCTTTAGGGCAGAAGAAAATAGTTTACTATATTTAAGACATATTCAAGGAATGAAAATATGAGCTAAGGATTTTATATCCAATGAAACTGAATTATAAATATGCAGGACAAAGACTATAATTAACATGCAAGAAATAAGAAATACTATTTCTATCCACTGTTTCTAAGGAATTTACTAATGTGCCAGACAAAAATGACAAGCAAAACATCAACATCAGGAAAGATGTTGAACACAAAATCTACAGTCACATTTAGGTAAATGTGGTTCAAAGGGAGAGTACAGTGTGGCTATGAATTCTAACAATGTTGGTAAAGTGCAAAGTTAGGATAATGGTGAGGGAAGAAGAAGAATGTATGCTGAATCGTGAATTTTGGTTCCTCTAATCAGATTTAGTTGTGCTGATATCATTCTTCTGAAACTTGTTTGTACAAGGTAGGACAGAACAAGGAGAACCGTGAGATAGTCCCAGTTTATCATCTTTTGTGTCTTGAGAACTAAGATTCTTCATATAGGAGAATATAGATATAGGAAAGGGTAAGCAGTATTAATTTGAAAAGGAAATATCAGTATGAGCTCACAGGGCATCTCGTCTGAAAATGAAACCTCTCTCTCTGTGTCTCTCTCTGCCTTTTTCTTTCTGTGTCTATTTACCTTAGCTGTGTCCTCTAAAAGACAATAAGACGATGATCAGCCCAATCACAATGAGTGTCTCTGGTACCAAGATTTTTATCTTGAAATATTGTTTCCCACTTAAATGTCTATTTCTAGGTCAGGACAAGAAATGTTTGAGTTGAAACATGAGCCAAACTGCCAAAGACTACTAGATTTGAATCAAAAAGACTAAGGAACAAAAGTGAAAATGCTTCCCACTGGCCAAAGCTGGGTTAATATGCCCACTGTCCTTTTAAGTTGTATTAGGAAAGGGTTGATGCACAAAAAAAGTATACACTTGTATCCCTTTATCTCTGGGTGCTCCAACAACGTTTTGCCATTCTGGCTTTACATCCATTCAGGTATCTATCCATGAATTTCTTAATTTGTTTATGCATTTCAAGGTTAATTGTTTCCATCAATACCCCTTTTCCTGAATACCTCAGCCTGAAAATGTCCACTCTTGAAACACAAAACCAGACATGCAACACAAAGGTGAGCCCAGTGACAAGAGTACTGAGAAGCCAGAGAAGCAAATGAAAAAGAAATCTAATAAAGCCAAGGATTGAGGGCAGCAGGACACAAATGCATCATCTTAACAGTTGTCTGGGGCCATGCATGAATGTGACCTCCCCCATACACAGTTTAAGAAATTTATCTTTCAATGCATGTTTCCCCCTGCTATCTCTGAAATTATCACTACTGAATTCTTTGTATAATTGAGTAGGAAAATTTCCATACTGTATTTTTAACATAGGATAAAGCAGCTGCTTGTAGGTTAGGCTTCAAACTCATGGTGATAGAAGAAAAAACCAGCATGTTATTCACTGAGACTTATCGTAGCCACTTAGACACAGAGAAGAACCATCCAGTTTGCCTTCCATATTCCAGACTCACAAAACTATCGGAGCTTCCTCCATTGACTGTGCTTATTGCTTTTTCATCAAGGAGCTTGACATGCTGCTGCCGCCACTGGGAAAGCCTGCTCTGGAAATACCTGGCTGGGCTGACTGCACTGGCAGTCACCTGTGTTCATGCAGAACGGTGTGCTCTACCCAAGCCACTTTCCACAGCAGCTGCAGCAATAAACCGTTCGCTATACAGCTCCTTTTAGGTGTAGCTTTCTGAATTTTTGTCATTGCTTTGATGAAGGGTTTGGGATGAGGCCTTCTCAAGTCAGAGACAGTAGCCTACTAACTTTATAAATTAACCACACTTTAGGCGAATAACTAAGTTTCACTTTTTAACAAATTAAGATATCTTACAAATTTAAAACTTTCATTTATTTGACAGTTGTGTAACTTTATTATATGCATTAATTATGATGTTTTGAAATAGCATATTGTGGGATGGCTAGTGAGCTAATTTTCACATGTATTTCCTCACAGACAGTATTTAAGTTTTTTTTTTTTTTGTGGTAAAAACTCTGAAAATTTGCTCACTTAGCCACCATACTGTGTAGCAGATCTCCTAAACTTATCCCTTCTATCTAACTGAAATTTTGTACCCTGTAGCCAATATTTACCCCCAAAGCTTAACTTTTTAAGGGCCATGGAAGTTTTATAAGGCTAAATTATGTCCTGAAAACACAGACCTGCACATGATTGAAATCTTTTGTTTGGAGATGAGGCCCCAGTGTGGAGCATAGCACACCTGTAGTACCTTCAAAAGTTCAATATCCTCGTAATTGAAGGTAACAATATTATCTGTCTCATAGAAGAAGTTGTACTATTATACAAATTTTAAACTGTATTAATTGCTGGCAGCCACATATGGAGTACAGAGTATTTGATCCATATGTTTTCAATATAAACATTTAGGTATCATTATGCTCTAGATGAATTTTAAGAATTTGTGAAGTCAATTTAACTCTTTGACTGATTTATTTTATTAAAAAAACAGCAGTTAAACCACTTCCAGTGTTTCTACTTTCATTTTTATTTCATAAAATTAATTTAAAAAGTATCGATTGTTTTCAGTTAAAATTTTAAGGCTAATATTTGACTAATCAATCAAATGTTACTCAACTTGACTTTCTGCTAGTAGGATTTTCTTTAGTGGCCAATATTTCTTGTAAAGCCAATTATTTTTGGAAAGTTTTTGTGGATGTTAATTCACCTTGATATAAAACTCTTTGATTAGTTTTTACTCAACTTTCAAAATTTGAGTTTTAATAATTAATGAGGGCCAGGGATATAGCTCAGTGGCGCAGTGCCTGCCTGGCAAGTGCAAGGTTCTGAGCTCAATTGCCAGTAAAAATAAATAAATAAATAAATAAAACTTTAAAAAAAATCAGTTAACAAAAACAGTTAATGGATTCCTTTTGTATGTATTTCTTTAGCAGTGTTCACTGTGAATTTGATATGAGATTGACTTCTATAGTATAGTATAGTTACATACTAGCTAATCTTACATATTAGTAATTTTATGACAGAGAGGCAGAGAAATACACACACATAAGGAGAGACTAGGAGAGGGAGAAACGTAGGAAGAGGTGGGAGAGAAAGAGGGAGAGACAAAGGGGAGAGTCCTGAGATAAGGTATTTTGTGTAGGGCATGCTAATCAGTAGCTGTGAGTGTGGTGTGCACACAGGATGAGCTTTCCAAGACACCCTTAGAGGGAAAGGTTTTATCTGTTTAAGCTGTCAATGCAAACCATGTTTGTAAAAATCCTCTTTGGACAAGCCCCTTCATTCCCAGCAGCTTGGAAGAAGGACGGTGGTAGTGGACTGGTCCATTTTGGTTTAGGAGAGACATGAGAAACAATGGTATTTCATATGCTTAAGTAATTTAGAGAGAGAGAAAAATATGCACTCTAATTTCTAGAAAGCAATTGCAAATAATTTTTAATTTACATTTGCTTATGATTCTTATTTTGGGGGAAGATTAGAAGACAGAAGTAATATATTCTTCAAATCAATAATGTATTTCATAGGTAGTACTTTTAAAAAGTTTCTTTAGCTTGATGGATAACGTCGTTTATGATTATTATATAAGTACTGCATGCTAACTAATGTGCCACTGAAGATCCAGAATTGTGTATATTTATTGAAAATAAATCAATGGCAAAATAAAGGAGGGATGTTAGGGGACAAAAAGGCAGACTCTTTGGAGATAGGGAAAAGAGGCAAGGAGAAGGGGGCAGGTAGGAGGAGTAAAGAGGTAAGAAATGATCATGATATGTTGTGTGCATATACTAACTCCCCAGGACAAGCTGCACTGTTATATAGCACAAACATACATTAATACAATCTATATATATTTATTGAGTACAACATGATGCTCTGAAGTATATGTGCATTGTAGAATGGTTAAATCTAGTTGATTGACAATTGCATTATCTCACATAGTTCTCAGTTTTGTGGTTAGAACATTAAACATCTTCTCTGTCTGCATTTTTAAGAATATAACATATCATCATTAAGTTTAGGGACCGGTGTATAAATAGAACCCTGAGCTTATTCCTCCTATGCTGTATAATTACAATTATATAGCCCTTGACCAACATCGGTCCATTTTCCCCACCCTTGACCACCCCACCAATTCTTCTCTCTACTTGTAAGAGATTAGTTTTTTTAAGATTTCCCATGAGTGAGAACTTTCAGTATTTGTCTTTTTGCATCTGGCATACTTCGCTTAACACAAGGTCCTCCATATCCATCCATGCTGTCACAAATGACAAGATTTCATTTTTAGTGGCTGAAAAGTCTGCTTTAGTGTAAATATACTATGTTTTCTTTACCCATTAGTCCTCTGATGCATACTTAGGTCAGTGCCATGTCAGGTCTTGTGAACCGTCCTGCAACCACTGTAAGACTGCAGTGTCTCTTCAATGTACTGATTTAGTTTTCACTGGACATAGACCCAGTAGTGGGACTGCTGGATCATCGGGTAGCCCTGACTTTAATATTTTGAGGAAGCTTCATGCTGTCTTCCTAATTTACATTTAGTGCACTTTGCATTTTTTAAGGACGCCTTCACTGGGCCCACCATGGCACAACTTGGTCCTGCCTCAGGTTCCCTGGGTATCAGCCAGTGGTCTCCTAGCAAGGCTCTAGATTTCTCATGTGTACAAAAGGGGGTGGAATGTTAAGATCTTTCTAACCTTGGCTTTACAGTTTTGCCATCTTTGGGATGGTAATATTCATCCCTCTGACATGCTGTAAATGATGAGAGAGCAATGTCCACAAGCTTCCCCTTTCTACCTATAATCTGAGGATGAAGACGCTCTCATTATTGAGCAGCTGCCATCTCCTTTACCATTATCGACCCAGCCTATACTAGGTCAGGGGCAGGGGCTTGACCCTCGGTGACCTCTGGTTAATGGGAACTGAGTGTAATCACATTAGCTCAGTTGGGAGTTTTGAAAATTACATTAGCTCATCCAACCAAAGTGATTCTGCCAATAATTTATGTGATGGATTTGCAACTAGAATATAGAGGTCTTTTTTTCTTCTTCTTTGTGTCTTTCTGGTAAAGAAATAAAAAGAAAAGCCATCCCCCAAATTAAAATGTCAAGCAGATGTTACAGGTTATATGTTAATAGAATATCATCGTCTTTCTATTGGTTTGGTCCCCTAAGTGAAGGTTATTTTAGTGTATGATTTTTTAAAAAATAATCTAAAGGTTCTTGGGAAAGATTATAAACAAATAATTTTAAGTATAATGAAAAAGTTTGTCAGAGGTAAGAATTCAAGATTACTGGTTTGATTTGAATTCTTCATAGGAATTTTTTTTGTTAGGTTTTTATAATTCAACTGTTTGGAAATACTGTAATTAAGAGAGTATAAGGTGTAACTATTAATAACTTGAGTTTGGAGTCCTTAGCTCTGAGTGGAGATAGTATTATGGTACCAGGCATGACAATAGGTTTTTATTTGCATGGCAGGATGTGCTGAGAAGTAGTTACCAATTAAATATTAATTTTTGCCAAATACTCTACCAAATATTTTATATATAATGTACTGCTAACCTTATGGGACAAGTGGTATTTTATCTCATCAGTGAGGAAATGAAGCTCATATTTCTTAACCAATCTGCCAAAATTACATGAGCAGTAGATTATTGTGCAAAACTTCAAGGCTTTGGACACTGTTTTTAAATTTGACTGTAGATTCATTCAGTTGTGAGCTTTACAAACAAAACTTCGTCAACAATAGCAATAGCAATAAAAATAGACATATTTAATCCTCTTTGGGAGAGGGTCCACATTTAGTTTGAATAACTCTACAAGTAGAGAAACAGCCAGACCCACCTCTGTGCTCCCACTACCATCGGAAGTCTTGCCTCCTGTGAGCAGCCAGCACGGGCATGGAGAAACAGCCAGACAGACCCACATCTGCATGCCCATACCATCTGAATGCTTGCTTCCCTCAGGTAACTAGTGTGGGCAGGAAGAAACAGCCAGATATGCCCCATGTGCTCACAGGCCACCATTGGAGACCTTTGCTTCCTTTGGGCAGCCAGTGCCCACTGAAAGAATCAGACAAAACATGTCCCTGTGTGCCTGCTGCCATCAGGGGAGTCCTGATGTAGCCGCGCAGGCTGGAGAAGAAGCCTGGCACCGTGCACCACTGGCCATCAGCAAAGCTTCAGTGTAGCCACATGGGTCTGGAGAAGCTCACTTCATGCCTTGCCCCCCCCTCCAAAACCTGCCTTAGGAGAAACCCAGGTGCTTGGCCCACTCCCCTACACTGTGGAGGGGCAGCCAACATGGGAAGTGCCTGGGACCCTGCTTGTTGGGAGGAACCCAGAAGAATGGCAAGATGAAGGAGCAAAAGGCAATCTCAGACCTCCATCCCACAAAGAACAAGTCTGGGAGATAGAGACATGGAAGAAAATGGAAGTCACACACCTGCAATCTCTGAAAGGATAGCAACTGAAGTAAGGAAACAATCTCATGAGGCTGTAAAAGTAATCAGATTGGAAATTGAAAGGTTTCCATCCTAATATAAATTACTGGACATTACGGTGGTGGTCTAGCCTGACCACTATCCCTTCCCTTCCCCCCTCCCCTTCAGCCCTGATTACAACTTCCTCCTTCCTTTCCCATGTGTGCCAAAATTCCCATCAGTCTGTTACATGTCACCAATTCTTGCCCCAAGCGCTGTTTCCTTCTGGTCAGGTGTCATATAACCCCACCTCCTCCATACCCAGCAGAAGAAATAGCTCAACCACACCATTTGAGCATTCCTTTCTTGTCCTCAGCCCCCAGTAAATTTCTCCTTTTGGTACCTTCTGCTTCTCTATTGCACTGGAATACCCTAACAGAAATAATATCTCAGGTAAAAGAAGGAATCACAAACATAATGAAAGAATTGCTAAGCATATCTAAAGAAGACACAGATTAAAAAAAAGAACATGGGAAAATGATGGAAACTTTGAATAAACAATATAGGAGGAAGTTACAATGCATGAAACAGATTAGAAAAGATATCCAGGAAGTTAAAACTCTTTGAAAGCTGACAAAATTGCTTGAAAGAGACTGAATATAGACTTTCAGACTTTGAAAAGAGGATTGCAGCTAGAGAGCATAAAAGAAAATATTTCTTAAAAACAACAGGGAAATAACAATTTAATGGCTGCAAGACAACACAAAGAAAAATAATTTGAGTGATTGATGTCAGCAAAAACGTGGGGGCCAACACAAGTGACATGAAAAGACTATTTACAGAAGTAATAGTAGAAAACTTCCTGAACATTGGAAAAGGACCTGGCATAAAGATCAGCAAGGCATGTAGACCTCCAACCAGCCATAGCCAAAATAAATCTATACCCAGACATGTAATAATTAAGATCCTAGAAATTCAGCACAAGAACAGAATATTAAAAACTGTTGGAGAAAAGAAACAGATCACCTATAAAGGAAAACCCATCAGAATCACAGTAGACTGCTCAACACAAACCATCAAGTCAAGAAGAGTTTGGAGCGAAGTGTTTCAAATCCTGAAAGAAAACACCTTCCAATGCAGATTGATGCACACTGTAAAATTGTCTTTCAAAGCTGATTAAAAAAGAAGATACTTCCATGATAAAGAACAAATGAGGAATTCATGACCACTAAATTAACCCTACAAAGAGCACTGAAGAACATTCTAGAGAGAGATAAGAATGACCGTGTTTCCAGGAACAGCAGCAGAGTGGGATTCCCAAATAGGGCAGGCAATTGGATGAAGGGGAAAAGTGGGGGGCCAACAGCAGGAGGATAGCATAGCAGAGATGAGCCAACACATGCCAGTTGTAACCATTAATGTAGATGGCCTCAATTCACCAATAAAAAGAAACACAGGGAGAGTGGATCAAGAAACAAGATTTATCAATATGCTATAGACAAGAAACACACTTAGCTCAAAAGGAAATTCATAGGCCAAAAGTCTAAGAAGAGAAAACAATTGTTCCATGTGAGGGGAAACCAGAAAAAAGCAGGGGTAACCTGCCCATCAACTGCAGAATGAATAAGAAAGATATGGTGTTTTCATACAATGGAAAGCTAGTCAGCTATAAAGAAGGATAATCTTGAGGCTTTTGTAGGTAAATGGATGCAACTTGAGATCAAGCTCATGGGTGAAACAGTTTGGACTCATATGGGTGAACATTATGTTATCTCCTAGTGTGAAAAACTGAAGGAGTTAAGGGGACCCAAAATGTACAATAGATACTATGAAAGTAATAGGTGAGGAAATTTCTAAAAAGGGAAGGTGGTAGCCATTGTTAATTTCCTATTATCTTGTTTTGAACTCTTGTATTGTTTTCATAGTTTTGTTAGGTTTGATTTTATTCTGTCTTGTTCTGTTTGATTTTACTGTGTTTGATGACACAGTAAAATCAGCTGTTTTGAAGATAATGGATGTATTATGGTAGCCATTGTTGATTTCCTATTATCTGGCTTTGAAGTCCTATGCACTAACATTCTTTTTTTTGATTGTATGTATGTATGTATGTATGTATGTATGTATGTATGTATTTATTTATTTTAAGGAGGATAAAACCAAGGAAAAATAAAACAATAAAACCAATCAAAACAAACCAGTGTGGTATAGGACTTCTAAACAATAAGAAATCAACAATAGTTACCATAATACTTTTTGTTGTCTTCAAAATAGCTGCAGATACCTTCAGACATAGTAAAAATCAAACAGAAATGAACAGAACAGAGTCAATCAAAACAAAATAATGAGTGCAATAAAGGACATCAAAACAAGACAATAGTGAATCCATAATGGCTACCATAATATATCTTGCTATCTTTGAAATAGCTGTTCATGTCATTGGATATAACAAAATCAAACAAAACAAAAGAGAACAAAACTGAACACAGCAAAACAATGAAAATGATACAGGACTTTGAAACAGGACAATAGGAAATCAACAATGGCTACCATCTTCAGAAGGAGATCTCTCCTAGATGCCACACTGCATAGCGCTATCCTCTGAACAGATGATCAGACCACTGGCCCTAGACCTGCAATGTCAGTGAAACACCAAAATACCACAAACATCAAATTGCATTTCACCTGAATAGCTATCATTGCAGCCTGTGTTTCTCCAGATCAGCTGGTTGCTTACAGGAGGTGGGAGGAATTGGCTCTTCTTGTTTGCCAGTCCACATGCTGGAAGGGCCTGGGGTCTGGGTATCCCCTTGCTGACAGTGGCCTGTGCATGGTGCTGGTTCACAGGGAAGGCTTGACTCTTGGTGAGTCCTTGTTCTCTCCCCTCAGGTCTGAATGGCACTGACTCATGTGGAAAGACTTGGGTCTGGCTGTTCCCCCACTGGCGGCAGCCCACGCATGGCACTGGTTCACAGAGAGGGCTTGCTTCTTGGTGAGTCCTTGTTCTCTCCCCCCGCAGTCCACAAAAGGCACTGACTCATGGGGAAAGGTTTGGGTCTGGCTCTGTTTTGATTGGTTTTATTCTTTTTTGTTTTGTTTGATTTCATTTTGTCTGATGGTATGGACAGCTATTTTGAAGAAAATAAGATATTATGGTAGCCGTTGTTGATTTTCTATTATCTTGTTTTGAAGTCCTGTATCATTGTTGTGTTCTGATTAACTTTGTTTTGTTTTGTTTGGTTTGGTTTGGTTTTATTCTCTTTAAAGAAAAAAAACTCTACAGGTAATAATGATGGGTAACCAGGATTGACAGTGTAGATGAAGGTCAGTCAGTCTGAGCATTCTAGGAAGGTTGTAGCTTGGGGAAAACCCTACAGTGTAAATAGTAGTCATAAAAGAAAGGGGTTTTCGATGGCCATTAGGGAGTAAGGCATTGGGTCTGTTGCTAGAGAATTATCAACCGTGCATATGTAAATTGTGAGTTAGCCCTCACCCTGCAATCTTGAGAGACTTTTCTCAATTGGTTCATTGGAAGACTTGGAGTATCCCTGTTCTTCCCCACAGAGGAAATACAGGGAGTGTAAACTGGAACACTGGAGTTCTATGAAAGGAAAGATGCTCTTCCCAGCAAGAGTGAGCTATACCTCAAGGAAGAGGAAGCTCTGGAGAAGGTAAGACAAAGATGTGAAGGGTGAAAGAAGCTGCGGGTGGCATTGTGCTGGTGGAGAATAGGATGCAGGAGCTGTGTCTCCCACCTGGGCAGTCTTAGTCCTGTTCCCTGTAGTGGTGGCAGGTAATACCCAGTAGGGCTGTGTCTGATACTGTACATCGCTCTTGAGAAGGAAAACTGATATAGTGGGTGATATTTTGAGAGAATGACATTCACGTTAAAGGGCTTAAAAAGCTTTTTCCAAATTATTGAAGGGATTTAAATTGCCTCTTATTTTAGAATGGGAAATAGTAGATACAGAGGGGGAACCTGTACAATGTTGAAAAAGTATTTGAAGATATCATGGAACTGGTACAGTCCTTTTTAACCCAAGGGGCACAATTAAAATCAATGGGAAGAAGTTAGAAACAGATATAGTTTAATATAAGAACTATTTTCTAACATCTAGAAATAGCAAAACTAGGTACCAGATGCAAGTGAGAAGGTAGGGCAGGGGTAATGCACTTGTATTGAATTTGTGTAGTAAATTTAAATGTTGATTGTATTTTAAAATTAGGTAGCTATGAGTGTCTCTTGCAAAATTGTATACAACCTCTGACGAGCCTAGGAAAGGAGATGATTAGACTCAGGTTGCATAAGCATTGATGAAGCATGTTGATAGTGAAGGGTCCAGTGGGTAAGTAGAGAATCTAGTATTTGGTTGCTAATCACAGAGGATAGAAAAGCAATCTGTACAGTTAAAATGGGGGGAGAATTGCTGATTAATCAGGAGAGTTAGAGCAAGGAGCATTGGGTGTCAGAGATGACCAGAAATTGGTTGGGCAGGTGAATTCTTGAACTGCTGTTTAGGTCATCATAGCTTCGTCCATGATCCTAAACTGCTTCAGAGGATGAAGGTATTGGTGGAGTTTAATGTCAATGAAGTTTAATTTCAACTGATTTCCATTTAAGCATCATTCATCACTTTAAAGTTGTATATTTTGTGTTATCAAATGACCATACAGTGCTTAATTCTCAAAACTGTCATATTTACTGCATCTGGAGACATAAAACTTTACATTAATGTGGTAGTGGAGCCCCTAAATTAGAAGTTGAGAAACATAGCTGTGATAAAACATAACCATTTGAATTTCAACAGATAGTGAAAATTTGTGACTCAGTTTTACCGCTGGAAAAATGTCTAGACTAACTATAACTGTCAAGGTCAGTTTTTCAAGTTTAAAATTACATTCTTATATACATATTTATATCCCTTATATTTTATTACTGTGACCACTACTCATGTTATTATTCTTGGTGTTATCTCTGAAATAGCTCAGGATTCGTAATCTTTATTTTATGAACTGCCTTAGACCAAGAATATAAATATTTGGTAGAGATGAACTGCCTGAGTCAATTATGTTTGTGACAGTCTAAAAAGTGGCATGGTAACCCAAATGACCCCAGAGTTGCCTTGAAGTTAAGATACTATGCTACTGGTTTTTAAAAGAATGGTGCCTGACAGAATTTATTATCTTCTGAAGCACACTGCATAGATTATCATTCACCTACCACTCATTTCTCTTTCTAATAATTTGTTTAAATTGTGAAATATACCTAGAATAATATTTATCATTTAACTATATTCATAGGCTTGGAATTTAATGGCCCTAAACATATTCATAGGGTTGTGTGGTCATCAAAACGATACTAAAATTTTTATACCATCCAAAAAATACTATGGATATTGAGAAATATTTTCTGTTTACCCCTTTCCCCAGTCACTGGTAACTTCCATTTTACTTTCTATTTTTATAAATTTAACAACTCTAGGTACCTCATGTAAATGGAATAGTACCCATGTTTGTCCTTCTGTGCCAGCTTGCTTCACTAAATGTAACATTTTCAAGGTCTACTTATATTGTGCCACATATAAAAATTTCATTCCTTCTTGTGACTGGAAGATATTTTGTTGTATGCAGGTACCACATTTTGCATTCATTCACCTATTGATGGGCATTTGGGTTGATCTTTGTTGGGGTGTTTAGCTTCTGTTAATAATGCCATTGTGAACATTAATGTACAAACATCTGTTCATCACTTGCTTTTGGTTCTTCCGAATTTACACTTAGGACTGGAGTTGTTGGTTCATATAGTAGCTTTGAGAAACTGCTAAACTGATTTTGACAGTGACTGAAATTTTTCCTCCTTGTAATATCAATGAATTCAAAGTCATAAAGATTTTTCCTAATATTTTGCTCTAAGAGTTTTATTCTGTTGTCTCTTCTTTTCGGGTTTTTCATCCATTTTGAGTAACTTTGGCATATAGATTAAGATCAAGTTCCAATTTCATTCTTTTCCATGGAGATTTCTAGTTGAAATCAGTACCATTTGTTAAAAACACTATACTTTCCCCATTGATATTTTGGCACTCTTAAAAAGTCAAATTATCACGTAAGTGACAATAGATCGATGGGACCACTTTTCTGGGGTCATTAGTCTATATGTCTATATTTATGCTGTTTTTATCATTGAAACTTTGTAGTTCATTTCAAACTCAGGAAGTGTGTGCCCAACTTTATTCTTCCTTTTCAAGATTGTTTTAAAAACTTTCACTTCCTGAGATTTATTCTTATAATTTTGATGCTACTTTAAATGAAATTTCTTTCTTAATATTCATTGTGTATTTTTCATTGCTGATTTGTAGATGTATGGTTGATTTGTTTGTGCTGATCTTGTACCCTGCCAGCTGACTCTCCCTTCATTCAATTTAATTCTGAAACTAACTATCCATAGATAGTATTAGATTCTACAGGTTGAGGGCGTAGTTCCACAAGGCTTCACCCTTGTGGAAGCCTGGATTTTACTGATAAAATGCTGGAGGAGATAAATGAATTGAAGAAGAAGCTGTTAAGGAAATGAACCATGAAGATTTGAAGTTATCACCTTGTACATATTGCAAAAACAGAGAAGATGCTTTGAAGAGAACATATGGCCTGGAGGTAATCTGGTCCACTCAGGCACCAGATAGGAACCATTAGGACCCCTGGTGAGAGGCCTACAAACCGCAGGATCAGCAGTCCCATGACTCAGTTCCTACTCCACTGAACACAGTCCCAAACCAATCCCAGTAACCTGGGGACCCAGCATCAGAAGGCCTTTACCTGCCAAGTTAGACTGGGCTTGAGGTCTCTACATATGCAATGATTCTCATAAAATTACCTGCTGGAATGATGTTCAATAAATTGTAGCAGAGTCAATTTTTTCCTACTCTGTTCTTTACATCTGTTGAAATTAATATTTGTAAATTGCTCCATTATGTGTTGAGAACAAAAGAAAACAGAGACATTAGAGAAAAAGAGGCAAAAATTGCAATATGTGAAGGAAGAGACAAAAAAGTGACAAACATTCTGTTATTTAGGTTTTGGGCAAAAGAAATTTTGCAAAGGCATTAGTGTTTATTTGATAAAAGGAAAGATGCTAGATTACTGTATTTATCCTTTCTCCATAGGCCTGTGACAAGCAGAGATTGGGCGTCAACCCTGGGGCATTGCCACTGACCTGCTACCCAACTTACTGCAGGGAGCCACATAAGCATTCTTTCCATAGCTACAGGAATTGAAGGAGCACTGTATGTCTGAGACGAGCTCTGCAGACTTGAGCTGGGATGCGTTTATCAATTTTTCTTTCATTTTCTTTCCTGTTACTGTTTTATTTATTTATGTTTTTTTGCTTTACACACACACACGCACACACACACACACACACACACACACACACACGCAGAAAGAAAGAAATGGTTAGAAGTGAATTCCCTTCAGCAGCACGCAGACTTGCAGTATTGTTGGTGTCCTTACTGAGCTTCGTTTCTGCAGGGGCTAATGGCAGGGAGCTATTTATAGACTAACTCTGAAATTTCCTTAGTAACAAAGGTTGGAAACAGTTCTGTCCCTGCTGCAGGAAATAACCGCAGTCAGCCAGTGGCCTTGGCCCTGATTCCCCTAAGTTAGGAACTGTCAAGCAATGTAGCTTCCATATTATTTTCTTCCACTTCAAGCATATTTCATGGTTGGAGAACTTTCATGAATATTTACCAGCCCAATTGTGTGCTATATTTTGTCTTGATGATAATGCATTCTATTGAAGGGGGATATTTCATTTTGATTGCTAGGCATTGTACTGCAGTGACAAATGTCTATACTTAAGTTTCACAGGTTTTGAGATTTATATTTGTATTATATTTCACATCTCTGGGCACTGGCCAGGATCCTAACCTTTTCTTTAAGCATATTTTGCTTCCCTTTATGTTTGTTCTCTTTTTCCTTCCCTCCAGCTTGACCATCTGTCTCCCTCCTTTTGCTTCCGTAGAACCATGGACTAAGTACCTAGGGGTGAAACAGCACATGCCATCAGAGGATTCGGTTTTCCAAAGTCATCTCTAATCTATGTAAGTACAGAGTGACTTCTACAAAGTGTTCTATATCTTGTTACCATCTGGTCCTGTTACCTCACCTAGTTAAAGAGCTCAGCTAACAAGGCCAAGGTCATGGATTCTGACACCATATGATCCAGTTTACTTTGCATAGGGAAGACTTTTATCATGTTGCAATAGTCTGCAAGTTCTAATGCTGGTGGGTCCATCTTGGAAAGCAGCTTACACAGGAGGACCTGGTGAGAGTTGGATTGGAGCCAGCCCCTCTACATTATAACAGAAAATGCCAAAGCATATGTTCTACACTCAACAGTCAGCAGGTCGCTTATTCCAAATTATTCTTTTTATTAAGCTTTGGAATAGATAAATTATAAGCAATCATCTGTTTCACACTGGTAAGGTCACACAAAGGAAACATGAACCCAAAACTTGGTCCATTGTTTTTATGATGCTCTTCTTTTCTATTTGTTTTTTCTAGTACCAGCCCAACAGAGAATATCTCCGTGGAATTACAGATTTTACAGATGGAGATTAATGGCCTGATACAATTAAACTTGATTAGATGGGCTGCCACATGTAACTGGAAAGAAACTTGCCATTGCATGGAACAGTGAGTGAGAATATAAAGAGTAGAAAACCTGAGTATCTTTTCCACTTAGCTTTTGTTATACTAATAAAGTATTTCAAGGATGATTTAAAATTTACAAACCATTTCTGTATCCTCTATCTCACTTAACCCAGCTGACATGAGATCAGTTTGATGGGTATTATTGTCTATCTCTTATTAAAAATCTATGTTTAGAAATTGTATGACTTGTCCATAGTTTCATATAACATCTTTGGACCCCGATCGAGGAGTGTTCCATGATGTCATACCTCATTTGGGGTTTCTGACTTGTACCTATAAAAATATTTCAACAGAAATTTGATTATGTTTTTGACACTATTTCTACTTTATTTTTGATTTGCTTAATGGATGGATGATTCTTTACAACTTCTGTGGTCACAATTACATATCAAATCAGATTTGTGAAACTTGTCTGCAGCCTTGGGAGAAAATTGAATAGCTGGTTCCAAAAATCCTCCAGGATTCTTTCAGAGAGATTATCTAACAGGGTAGTTGACAACAAAATTTCCAAAACCAGAGAAACCTGCTTTTAAATCTTGGCTTGGCCTTAGTTCATTTTTCAAGCAATTGTACCCTACATGATTAGGAAATAACCTTGGCAACAGTCTTCCTGAAACTAATTTGCCAAATTTTGTACTAGCCCTGCTCAGAATCAAAATTCAAAAGTTAAAAAATGATTAAAGGAATTCAGTTTAAAATCATGGGCATAGGTAGAAATAAGATGTTCTTAAGCTCATCTTTCCTAACACCATTGTACTTCAGTTGTATGACATTTCTGTTTCAAGTAAAGGCAGGTTTGTAACCAAGGGGTCTCATTTACATTTTGCTGCTTTGCAAGCCTTAGCACCATCTTATCTTTTTTTTAAACAGTATTACATAACACATTGTTTCTTGATGCAATTTAACATCTCCTGCTGACTATTCAAAATTACTAAGCAGAAGGTCAGACTGGATCAGTGAACAACTATTAAAATGCATAGACAGCAACACAAACAGTAGATAATTAGTACTTAAAGTGAGGCAAAGCCATAAAAAATGTGAAGACAAAAAGTAATCAAGGCCTTACTCTTAATTCTATGACTCTTCCAATTGTATTAATGGCTATGCATTTACATACAGAAGAGTATATAAAACACACACATATATATTATACACAGTTTTAAAATAATTACAAAGCAAATGTCCATAAAGTACTCAGAGTAGAAATATGCCCCCTCCACAGCTATGTACTCAGACTTCCAAGAGCAGCGTAGGCATTAGTTGAGGGGGAGGAAATTTAGAGTGAATGATGGATGGAGGAGAGGCTGAGTACCATTTGTGACCTGAGACCAGTGGTGGCAACAGGGACTGTAGTCCAACTCGCCACATTTGCCCTAGGGAAAAGAGGTCAGTGGCACCAGATATAAGTGTGGGAGTGTGGCTCTGTGTGGAGCAATGATACTCTGCAGCTATGGTGATTTGCTACTCCATCTCTTGTCTCTGGAGGTCACGGCTAGGTGAATGCCTCACATGCAGTATGGTGCTCACAGGAAACCATCCTTCGTCTAGGCTATACCAGCATGATGGGGTAACTGGAAATGGAACGTTTCTGCCAGTAATAGGCAGACCTTGCCACGAAACGCTCTTAATAAACCTGGCCATGGCATTCTTAGATCTAAGGCTCTTCCTTCTCAATTTTCCCTTCTTCTTTTCTTCTTTGGCAGATGTCAGACTTACAATGTGGTTCCTATCAGAATCCCAGCCAAGAGTCCCAGTTGTCTGTCTTAAGAGTACGGCGGGTAAAATATAAAACAGACAAGTGCAGTAATGCATCAATGACTGGGAAGTAAATGTCTCTGGTTGGGTCCTCCTCCACTCCCCAAGCAGTCACTATTTATTAGGTGTGCACAGTCACAGGTGGGGCTGGCAAAGGATTACAATTTGGCAGAAGACTCAGACTCAAGGTGTAGATGATCTTATGCTTAGAAGAGTCAATGGGAAATCTCTGATGGGTGGTAACAATAATCCCAAACCTCCATTTTATCACATAGGGAAGTGTGCAAAATTAACCATTGTGAATTTGTGGTCCCCAGCACCCTCCCAGCGACTCCTTTGCTCTTTCACAAGCATTTTCCCCAATGAATCTTGTGATCATCTATTCCCATCTTGTTTCCAGGAAGATCTCAACTGACATAAATTATATTTAGTGCAATTATCAACACGGTCTAGTTTAAATCCCCCATCTATGCTGTATCTTCTCTATGTCTCCCATTTACTCTTTTTTTTTTTTTTGGTACCAGAGATCAAACTCATGACCTCATGCTTACCAGGTAAGCACTTGAGCTGCTGAGCTAAATTCCCAGCTTGTCCCATTTACTCTTTGTTTCTTTTCTTCTTTCTCTTGGATGAAGTTTAAAAAATGATTCTTTCATTATTTATACCTTGTTGTTCAATTTTTTCTTTTAACTTTAGTATCATTTTAAAGTTACAGTTTAACTTTTAAGTAACACTATTTCACTTCACATATGGTGTAATAAATGTAAAACAACACATACAACTCTT
>RJWT010000541.1:0-63850 GCA_004365215.1 Cuniculus paca
CCCACAGCAGAGGTGTCTGTCTCCTCCAGTGTTGCAAGGTATCTGATCTGCACTGGCTTCCTTGAGGGCCTAGCCCTAGCTGCCTGCCTATAACATTTCTAACTAACTCAGCTGTCTGTAACAATACCAGTTTACATTCCCACTGGCAGTATACAGAGTATCCAGTTTTTCCACATTTTTATTAACATTTGTTGTTTTCTCTTTTTAAATATAGCAATCCTTATGGTAGGGTTATGAGACAATATTTTATTGTGTGTGTAATTTGTATTTCCCTAATGACAGTGATATCCCTAGTGATGTTGAATAGCTTTTTGTTTACTTACCGACCATTTATACATTTTTGGAAAAATATTCAAGTCCTTTGCTGATTTTTAAAATTGAATTGTTTTCTTGTTGTAGAATTGACTGAATTCCTTATAATATTCTAAATATGAACCCCTTATCAGATATATAATTTTCAAACATTTCATGCCATTCTGTAATTCTCCTTTTCAGTCTGTTAATAGAGTCTTTCAATCAGTAACTATTTTTTGTGTCCTTTGTAGAATCTATTTCAGTGTCTTCAAGTGGTATCAAATCAAAATTCTTATTTTAAATGTAATTGAGTTCTTAAATTATGTTTGATGATTTACTACACTTAAATTCATGATAAAAATCTGACTAAATATAAATTAACTCTGCTTGAAAATGATCAGTGACATGTCCAAAGGAATAGAGGAAATGCAAATATAATTATGAGTACTTTCAGGCTGGAGCTTTGTCTGAAGATATAAAAGAATCTACCAAACATGCACTGACAACTCCCTGTCACTGTCCCTAAATTTAAAACTTGGTATCTTCTATGGAGAGACACTGAATATTAATGGCTATCATGTTGGGAAACAGTAATGAATAATTACTGATTGTTGGGACAATCAATGAACATTTAAATTATTGAGTTTGGCATTTGGCTAGGAATTGTACTGTGATCAAAAATGGATGGGAAATAGTAAATCTGAAAGAATTAAAATTTTTTAGGAAAGTAGGGATGTTTATTAAAATTCAGAATGTACCCTGAAGCATGACTTGTTTTGGTTTTAATGTAATCAGATGTGTTACCAATATGACGGGTTCAAATGACGAAAGCTAGCAAATGCTTGTGGGGTAGTAAAAACAAAGGGCTAGTATATTCCTTATTATTTCTGATCTGCATTACTTAACTAATTTACAGTCCAATCCAGCTAATAAGAATAAGAACAACCAAGCTAATAACAATTCTGTTTCAGTTTTATTTCCTCAGAATTGACCTTTTTGCTCTGTGATTTGTTATTTTTAGCCCAAGAACTATCACAAATTATCATTAGGCCATAGAATCACATGGATTGTGTACTGGTTTAACCATGCCTCCTCTCTAGGAGAGCTGAATGGAAACTGTTCTGGTTGCTTCACATTTGAAAGAATTACATAAAACTCCTTTGAGTAATTAGCATAGCAACAAAGAGTTTGTTGATTTTTTTTAACATTAGAAGGTCAAAGAAGAGAAAGTCATTTAGAAGGCATATGAGATTGGCTTCCTGGGGTCATTTTTATTCTGAATTATAATACCTTTGAAGTCATGAGTCAAGCACTTAACATTTTTGGTGCAAAACACTACTACTGAGTAACTATAGTTCAGTGACAGCACCACCACTGAATTAACACAATAAGAGGCAATCACAGTGCATTCATGCACATATGTAGGTGTATTGAAAGGGTACATGTGGGTATGTTAACCAAGGTCATAGTTAGCCTTTAATTTTAACTACCTGTTTACTCAATCTCTGACTTTTTGATGAATGATCCATTTGAAATGAGCTTTTTGTGCTGTCTTGTTTACTTTTTTCACATTGTTGAGACAAAATACCTGACGCCCAAAGTGAAGTAAGGAGAGGTTTATTTCTTACAGTTTTGGGGGTTTCAGTCCATACTCAGCTGGTTCCAAGGCAGGGTGACGTGGCTGAGGGGCAGCCATTCATGGCAGCTGCAAGAGGCAAGCGCGAACCTCACAAAAGAGGGGAAAACATGCCTCCTTTCCAACTGTACATTGTATGTTGGCTCCACCCCTGGGGGGGTGCAGGACTCACACTGCCAATCTCAGCACTAGACAATGAGTCAATCACAAAGACAGAGTCAGCCACTTCCATGACTACATGAGGCTTGGGGGGGTCTATATACAAACCATAACATTCCACCCTTGGCCCCCCAAAGACTCATGTGCATGCCTTATGCAAAAGACATTTAGTCTATCTCTAAGAGTTGCCAAAGTCCTAACAGTTTCAGCATTGCTGAAAAGTCCAAGTGCCAAGTCTCCTCCGAGATCTAAGGCAAACTCTTAGGTGCAAGCCCCTGTACAAATGAAAACAAAGCTAAACACTTCAAACATGCAATGGCACAAGACAGACATTACCATTCCAAAAGTTACAAAGAGAATACAAAGCCTTGGAACCAAAGTAAGTCCAAAATCCAGCAGGGTAAATGTTAAGTCCTGTAGCTGTATGTCCAGCATCTGAAGCAATCTGTAGCAAATTGTGAGCTCCAAAGGGCTTGTGTGGCTCCACCCCCATGGCACTTTTAGGGGTTTTAATCCCCAAAGCTTTTCTCTTAGGTCCACTCTGCTCAATCTTTTCAGCTTTCCTTAGATGATCCACGCTCCTGGCTTTTTCAAACTTCTGGGATCTCCACTTTACAGCTTCACATATTGCCCTTTCAGGGGCACACTGCTTGGCCTCCCAGGCCCTCTGAAATCAGGGTGGAAGCCTTTTTAACCTCAGAACACACACATTCTCCATGCACCTAAACCAGCACCATGTAGATGCTGCCATGGTCTGCTGCCAGCTGGAGCAGTAGCCAGGCTTTCCTCTCTCTTGGCTGTAGGGGTCGAGTGCTTGGATCACTGAGCACTCTGAACCTGATTGTGAGGAACAGATTCTCTATGTCACCGCCATTCTGGAACCTCCTGTAACCTCCACCACCATTCTGGAAGATGGTGCTCTGAGGCTTTTGCCTCCAAATAAAGTCTTTCACTTTTGCAGTTTGGAAGGTGCAAAGGTTTGTGACTTGCTTCTCTTTGCAATGCCTTCAGGCCATCTTTTCTATTTCTTTGTTCCTTCTCAGCAATTGAGGTCTCAGCTCTATCTTCACAGTCCACAGCTTTACTGGAGCTTCTTTTCTGGCCAAACTCACAACATTTTAAATCACCCTGCTGGGTTATTTGCTCTTGATTTGTGATATAAATCTGGCTAAAAGTCCCCAACAGTAGCCATGCCATGACCTCAACATCCCGATGCCTTGAAATTTCTTCTGCTAGATTAATCAGTCCACCATCCTTAATCTCAGTTTCAGGCAAAGTCTCTGGACATGAGCAAAATGCAGACAAACTTTCTGCCAAGTCATAACATACATGGTGTGGAGTCCAGCATCCAATGCTGTCCTTCTTCCCAGCAGAAACCTCCTGAGCTTGGTCCTTACCGGTAGGCTATCAGCCTTCTGGTCTTCTGAGCTCTGACCAGAATCTCCCTGACAGAATAGCCTAAGCTATTCCAGTTGTATGCATACAGGCGACATCTCCAAACCTTTCCAAACTCTTCCCACAAGCCATTCCCAAACGTTCTTGAGCCACATGGTCAGGCACAGACACAGAAATGACCCTACTCCTGGTACCAAATTCTGTCTTGCTTACATTTTTCTCGTTGTTGAGACAAAATACCTGACACCCAAAGCAAAGTAAGGAGAGGTTTATTTCTTACAGTTTTGGGGGTTTCAGTCCATACTCAGCTGGCTCCAAGGCAGGGTGGTGTGGCTGAGGGGCAGCCATTCATGGCGGCTGCAAGAGGCAAGTGCAAACCACGCAAAAGAGGGAAAAATATGCCTCCTTTCCAACCTTACGTTGTATATCTGTTCCACCCCTGGGTGGGTGCAGGGCTCACACTGCCAATCTCAGCACTAGACAATGAGTCAATCACAAAAGCTAGAGTCAGTTGCTTCCATGACTACATAAGGCTTGGGAGGCCTAGATACAAACTATAACATATGCCCTTTCAGTTATATGCAGCTTATATATTTCTCTGTTTATATCTAATGCTTTGAACATTTTCCCCACCTGTTGTAGGTCCATTGACTAACCTTTGTTTTGAAGTGATTTATTTGATTATTTGTATTCAATAAAGTGAAACACTAATAAAAAGTCAGAATGGGGAATATGTAGTCCTTCTAACTTCTGGTTGGTTGATGTTAAATATAAAATATCATAGGTGTTTCTGAAACTCAGTCTATTGTTTTTTGTTTCTATATTCTTAAATGCAATTGGAGTTTGTTTTGTTTTGTTTTGTTTTGTTTTTTGTTTCGGTACCAGGGATCAAACTTATGACCTTGTGCTTACCAGGCAAGCACTTGAACCGCTGGGTTAAATCCCCGGCCCAATTTGAACATTTTTGTGACTATATTTTCTCAATTTCAGTTTGAGATTGGAAATCATATAATATTGTGCACAATGCTTAAATTAAAAATGACAAGTTTATGTGTTCATTATCAGAGATGCACCTGAAATCATGTAATTTTCAAAAAGAAACCTGAGAGGGGTCTTATTCTATTTTCTCACTTTACAAACAAGGAAAGAAATGAGAGTTTATGAGTTTGAGGGACTGATCTAGCATCACATCACATAGCCCACTAATGGCAAGCCAGGGGTGAGAACTCAGGAACCAGGGAGTATCTTGTTTCAGTGGTCATCTTACTATTGTGTGTTGTCTTCTTTCAGTTACTCCTGTTGATAAGCACTATGTTAATCACTCATTGCTTTTTTGATGAGAATAAATCATGTGTATTGATGGAAGCAAGAGTTTGCTTCACTATTACATATTGGAATTTCCCTTACCCTAACCTTTATAATAAAAAGAATGCTTGACACAGCAAACATTTTTGATAAGGTAACAAATTGCTATGTAGCATGAAATCCCTAATGGCATCAATCTAAAATTCATAATGGTCAACATTTGTATAGAGAGATACAAGGAGGTCATACTTTCTTATCAGTTTTTCCAAAGAAACTTAACGTTTTATGAATTTTTAACCAAACCAGTTATGGGAAGGGAAAAAAAAGTGCTGATCTTTTGTATAGTATGTGTACTTTCAAACACTCATGAGGGTAAAAATAGATCAGGCTTTGATAGAATTAGATAATATTATATCTCTGCTTAGATCGTAGAAGCTTTGGCATCATGGAAGAAAACTAAACTCTCCTATTGAGGAGAAGGCAAGTGAAAAGTTCTATTATCGTAATTTTGTCAGTTTATTTTGAAATGAAGTAAATTGACCCTGAAATTTGAAATGTTTAGGTGAAAATAATTGTTTCTTTGGAATTATTTTCACTATAAAGAAAATATATAAAAATGAAAGCAGAAAACATTCAAGAAAGATAATTTTGTTCTGCATCTGAATGCTACAAGGTCAGAAAATTTATTAAACTATCACTAAGCTGTAAAATATCCTAGAATATTTTTAAGAAATGTGCATTAATTGGAGGTTGCCTTTCTAACTGCACTATGAAAACCATTGTTCCCCACTTCTTAATTCAGCTAATAATAAGACATAATGAAAATCAAATTCAGCTGAAGTGGTTTTACTGGACTTTTCCATTATAAAAACTTTAATTTATTTTTGCTCCTTTAAAACTGTACTTTGAAAATCATTATTTCCTGTTCCTCAAATCCAGCTAAGAATGGAGAAAAGTATGATTATTCAAAAAACGGTGTTTCATAAATAACAAAATCAATTCCCACTTCCAGGAAGGTCAAAGGTGGGAAATATAGCTATTTATAATAGTTTAATGTAAAAAAGTTCATAATAATTGACAGCTATATGTGATAGTACCTGTTCTAAGTGCTTCATACCCATGACCTTATTTAGTCTTTTCAACCATCCTTTAAGGCAGGAAAAATTATTATCTCATATATTAGTCAGCTTTTTGCTGCCTAGACAAAATACCTGACGTACACAATTTAAAGGAGAAAAAGTTTATTTTGGCTTAGAGTTTCAGAGGTTTCTGTCTATGGTCACCTAGCTTCAAGGCAGAAACATTGTATCAGAAAGGTTTATCAGAAGAAAGTCAGGCAGCAGCCATGAAACTAACAGTGAACTAGAGAGCCAAAGAGAGAAATAAGGTGCTGGGAATGGTACATACCTTTCAAAGGCATGCTTCTAGTGACCAAATTCCTCCAGCTGGGCTCACTTGCTGATAGTCCATTTAGTTGTGAACTCATCAATGGATCAATCTGTTGATGAAGTTGGCACCCCACAAGCTAATCACTTTCCCAAAGCCTTACCTCTGACCACATGAGCCTTTCGGTAGGGGCAGTGTTGATCCACGCCATAATATACCCATTTTACAGATGAAAAAAAACACATAGAGAAGCTATGTGTTGTTCTAGCAAGTGGCAGAGCTCATCTGGAAAACATCTTGGATAAAGCCAAGAACATAAGAACAAATATGCATGTGTGTTTTGTCTTGTACCTTACATCCATTTCTACTATCTTGAGCTAATATGATAATTTATCTTTTGAATGTAAAACTAAAAATAGCTGTAGAAATTTAAAGTTTATAAAACTGGTTATTTCTTGAATAATTTAACATGCATTTCCTGAAAAACATCCGTGTGTGCCCGGTGCAGAGATTCCCTTGTCCATTAATGACGAGCTCTCAAAGTAAAGGAAATTTTTCTTCCAACTGTCTTCAAAATAAACTTTACCTGAAATATATATAATTCACATAAAGGTATGTATAAACATGTATACATATTTTTCAAATATAGAAAAGTGAGCCTTCAGATGCTTCTTTGTATACAATCCTAAAAACAAATTTGATTAAAAGTCAAAGCATTTTCAAGTTGAATTCTGTCTGCTTTGAACTATAAGACTTGTTTCCATACTATTAACTTTACTCAGGATGGATGAATAAGTATCCATTAGAAAAGTTCCTTGAACATACAAGCTTTTCTTGGAGTGGCTTTTATTTTTTTGGTCAGCGAATGTCAAGTGCATTGAAATGGAATAAAGATGGTGATTTTTCAAGTTACTGGAAGGGAAAAAAGCTCAGTAAGAGAGAGGAGATGCATTTGCACTGCCAAAGGCCAAATCTAATTTGTTCATTGAAGATCAGAAGTTGGAAGGGTTTCATCTTTGTCAGCAGAAAAAGAAAACCATGAGGTACCTGATAAATGTCTCATTGCTTTCAGATGTTGATGGAAGTGGGAGAATGTACTTCTGACTTGGGGTCTGGAATGCCTGATGAGACTAAATGGAAATACAGACATTACCTCCTTCTAAGGTTGCGGGATAAAATGCAGAACAATATAAGCAAAAATGTACTGTGCCTATTTGGAGTAAAAGATTATTTGTTGTTTACCTAAAATTCCACTTAAACTGAGAATCCTGTGTTTTTATTTGCTATACCTGGTACCCCTAATTGCTTCTCCAGTGTACAAAACACCCCAACTCCAAACTACTGATGGCTTTTGTGATTTGGGCAGAAATTCCACTAAGACAGGTGTGTGGTAATCAGATGAGTTGCAATAGAATCTCTAACTGAGAATACTGGGAGGAAAAAGGAGGGTTTCTGCTATGATTTGATACCCCCCATCACAACTTACATTTAAATTTAGTTCCCATTGCAAGGTATGAAAAAAATGGGACCTAGTGGGACCTTTAAGAGTTGATTGGGTCATTAATGGATGAATGGTGAATGGATTGTCTTGAGAATGAGTTCTTTATAAAAGCCAGTTTGGCTCTTTTGTTTGCATTCCTTTTCCATGTGATGCCCTGTGCCACCTTGGGACCCTGCAGAGTCCTCAAGCAGGAAGGTTGCCACCAGATACAGCCTCTCATCTGACTTCCCAGTCTCCAAAACTGTAAGAAAAAAATGTTTCTCTCTTTAAAAAAAAAAATCATCCCATCTGTGGTATTCAGTTATAGAAATAGAAAATGAACCAACTCAGGCTCCAAGAAGGCCCTTGAATCGAAGACTGAAAATTCCTGTTTTATTTAATACATTGAAAGATATTAAATGTTGGGCTGGATTCTCATAATGCTCCTCCTTGCCTTCCTCCCTGTCCACAGCCTCTACCTAGTTTCTGACTAGAATGACTCCCATTCTCAAAGCTTTCCTTATCAATACTTGCTAAGATCCTTCATCACACAGGTTCTTTTGTACTTATATTGCTATCTTCAGAACCAAGCATGGAGCCCAGGATATAGTAGATGTAAGATAAATGTTTATTGACCCTGAAATTTTCAAAAGCTTTGTCACTGTTATTTTTGCTGTTGTTTCCTGCTAGTAACAGTAAAGCAGAAACAGGGAAAAGTTATTCCCTCATAAATGCTCATCAATTTTCTTAATTTGTAAAAGCCCATAAAGAAAGATAAGAGTTGCATACAATGCCATAGTACTATATGCCCAACACTTTCTGGCACATACAAGATACAGTACTCAACAAATATTTGTTGAATGAATAAATGGATGTTAATTATGGTATCCGAGTACAAAGAAAGCTGCCATAATATTTATCTATAGTTCGTTTTCTGAAACAGCATTTCATTGAAAGACCTTTTTATATTACAGGAGCTGGGCCAGAACAGGAGAGACTTGTTTGTTGTGCCAGGTCAGGTTATATTACACACAAGAGTTGGTGGTGGTGCTAGGAGGAAGTGGGGGGCAGATGTTAGTCATGAGGTGTACTCCCCTAAGATAAGAAGTGTTTGAAATAGGGGGAGAGAGTGGGGACGCAAGCAGTAGCAGACAGCAGTGAGAGGAGGAAGAGGAAGGAAATCCCAAGCCACATTGTCAGGATGGGGAGGAGACTTCTTCCAGCTTCCGTTGGGCACTTTATCCTAATGGCCACAGATTTAGAAGTAAAAGGTCTAACTTGATATACATTGTTTCAGCACCACTCGCTTTGCATGAGAGACTAATGAATTTTTAAATTTGCTTAAAACAATAAGCCATCTTAAATAAAGTTTGAGATGAAGTACTTACCACACTCTACTATAATACTAAATACAGCCAAGGAAAGAATATTGTCAATTAGACCTGGGTTTTCCACCAAATCATCTCTAACTGATTTACATCATGTAATAAAGTACCACACTAAGTATCCAGCAGCTGTTTTACTCTGTGGTATTTTTCTTACAAGAATGAAAGCAGACATTAGCAGGTTAGAGCAAATTTTGTAATTCTTCACTCAAGATTTAAGTCAATGAATATTAAATCACAAAGAAAGATTTTGAATATGTGGGGTAAGTGTTACTGTTTTAACTAAGGTTTTTTTTTTGTCTTCAAAAGTTATGTGCCTTTGGAAAATGACAGTTTTAATATTTTTTCTTCTCTCTATTGCAGTTTACAGGAACCTAGGTATCTTGGAAAGAATTTAATCAAAGCCAGTTATATGTAGCATTAATACATTGTTTAAGGCATAAAACTATCTTCAGGTTCAAAATGCAGCAGGAAGCTTTTTATCTTTATATGTGCTTTTTTAGAAATAAATTAAAAGATCAAGAAATAGCTCAAAACATTCTCTTTTACGTCCAACACAAACTTTATAAAATAAAAATGATCAAAAATTAAACCAATTGGACTATGGGTTAGCTCATCTCTGACCTGATAAAAATCGTACTTTTTCCTTTTTCTCAAAGTATTATCTCTGCAATGACAGAAAGGTCATGAATGTGTATGCTGTTAATGCTGCACATTAATCACTTGATGTACCAATTTTAATGTATTTTTAAAGCGAACTTGGACTACCAGATACTTAAACAGTGTTCTTTTATAGGACATGGATGACCTCCTGTCATAACCAGTAAAAACCCTTCAAAGAAAATAAACTTTTAGCGTATATCCAAAAGGTTAGCTTTCATAATAGTTCATCTTTGATCCCCCAGCAATAAGCTCCTTTCATTAAATGTTGATATAGTAGCTGCCCTATCTAGTAAATCACTTCTATGCTTATGAAATACATAGAACTGTTCAAATGTGCTGTCTCATAAAGCACTAATCCAGACATCCAATAATAGGAACAGGGAGGTTTATCTTGACAGGTAAATCAACTAATTGCTAAGTAAAAATAGCAAGACAATACAATCCTTGTTATTGAGCTGCAGGTGTTTAAAAGCTAAAGAAAGTAAGAGGAAAACTTCAGCCTCATGGCAGGATTGAATAATGTTTACGGAAGCAAAGCTTGGTTAGGTGGTTAGGCAGGTGCTTAGAAATTGTAAAGGAGGAAATAAAAGTCTAAATCAAAACCAGTTGCCTCAGTTAAGTTTTAATGACCCTAATAGAAATGATAAGTAAAGTAAGGTTAGTAACGGAAAGGTTAAAATAATTATTTCTAAGAAATCATTTTGGGAAGAATAAAGTAAAAATTTTGGAGATAATTCGGTTCTAAAAATTATGTACGGATTACCTTCAGGGAAATCCAGTTATCTAAAAATAAACATATTGGCTATCAGCCTCAGAATTATGTTTATTAAATCCTTCTAAAATGTGTGACAGAATCCTTTCTTAAGATAGTATAATATAATCTCAGGAAGTATTACTTGGAGGTGTTTTAACTAGTGTAGCCAAGGGATATATACATATAAATTTTATATCTATTTACTTAGCAAGTTTAAGCTATTCTATAACACTAAATAAACCTAGAATAAAAAGCCACATATATAGTACTAAATATACAGTAGTTTCCTCTCATCCACAAGGATATATACCAAACCCAAATATATAATGTTTTGTTCTATACATACATAAATATGATAAAGTTGATTTTATAAATTGGGCACAGTCAGCTATTCAAGAAGCTGAAGCAAGTTTGAGGCCAGACTGAGCCACTTAAGGAAACCCTGTCACAAAACTAAAATAAAAAGGACTGTGGGTATAGTTTAATAACAGAAACATTTTCCCAGAATGTGTGAAATCCTTGATTCAATCACCAACACAAAAGAAGAGAAAAGAGAAGAGAAGAGAGGGGAAGGGAGGGAAGGAGAGCAGAAGGAAGGGGAGGGGAGGGGAGAGAAGGGGAGGGGAGGAGAATGTGTGAAATCCTGGGTTCAATCACCAGCACAAAAGAAAAGAGGAGAGGAGCAGAGAAGAGAAGAGAGGGGAGGGAAGAAAACAAAAATAATTTCTTAGGATAAAACCATTTTATGGCATGCCAATATCTTAATACTGGGCGTAGGGGTGCATGCCTGTAATCCTAGCACTTGAGAGGCTGAGGCATGAAGATCCTGGCCAGTCTGGAAAGTTTAAGTGATATCTTGTATGAAGATGTTTTAAAAATAACATGAGGATTGTACAAAAATAAAAGAAGACCATTGAAGAAAAATTAAGAAAATAGCAGCAAAGATTTGAAGCAAGGACAATTAATATCTCAAGTAAAAATTATTATGTTTTATGGTTATACCAAAAGATGTATACTGAATACAGAGAGACAGAAAAATGTTTTACAGGTTGGACACCTGACCTGCAATGAAATTATGGCTCCAATGGGCATGATATATTTTTCAAGGCATTTAAAGTTGAAAGATTGCCATTTGACATTTACCTCTCCACTATTCATGTATAAAGCCCCTTTGAAGACATCATGGCATTTCATCTGCTAGAAAATCCTATGCTCATTTGTGGCTGCCATCACCTAAGGATGAAGCTGAGAAGGGATCCTAAATCTTGCTACATTTCCTTGTCCTCCTTGGTAGGCCTCCTTCCAACCACATTTGTTGTATTCCAGCATACCAAGATATTCAAATACATGATTTAGCCTTATTAACAGTGCAGTGAAATGTGGAGGTACCAGCTGGATGTTGTTAATGTGATCAAAAGGCTTGCAACGTTTCCCTTCCGTGCCCTGTCTTCCCATTCCTGTTACTCTCTAGGCTTCTCTTAGAATCCATGGAGGATATGGGCATTTGACTCATCACCTTCCACCCTCACATCGAGAACCATTATATCTTTTAGTCCTCTGTTCTTACCCTCATCTCCCAAGAACAGGGCTCATTTCTGGCTTGAGGTACAGAGCACACTAAATCAGTTTGCTTTGTGATGATCCCACACTAAAGTAGAAGGCACAAATGATTCTTACTCAGATGTTAGTAATTCTGTTCCTGCTCCTCCACTTTGGTATGTTGTGTGAGAGACCCCTCTCTGTGCCTTCGCCTTTAATTTAATTGATCTCATTCTAATCCTATCCATACCCTCTGGTTTTATACTGCTCTTTCTTTTTTTTTTAATCATTATTCTGTTCTTCTTTAGAAATACAAAGACCTTGACCAAAAGGAAATTAGTTTTTTTCTCTGGCTGTAGGATTACTCCTTAAAAAAAAAATTTGGATTCCTACTCAGAAACTAATAGCAAGTTTACATATAAAATTTATAGTACTCTCTTACATGTTAAAGAAAGCTCAGTTAATTTTTATTGCATCTTTAAAATTCTGATAATTCTAAATTTATATTTTCACACAGAAAACGCCATACTCCATATCCAGTTTGCATGAGCAAAGAAATTAATTTATGACCAGATTGGCTTTCATAAGACCAACATGTAGATTTGGAGAAGGAGAACAATCCTAAGCAGTGTTTTAAGTTAATCAGCCTGATTAAATATTCCAAAATATTGTTAATTATGTAACCAAAAATGTATTACTATTTTAAAATTTCTGATCATTTTGATTAATTTATTAATCGTAACTTAAAATCAACATTTGTGTGCCTATTTAGTTACTAATTTCTATTTTTAATGAATTAAAATTGAACACCTCAACATTTGAATGACATATAGGTATACTCCCCTTTCCAAGCCCTCACTCTACTGCTCCAATTTTCAATCCTTAATTCATTCAGTGAATCCACATTGCACACTTGCTGTATCCCTTATTCCTGGGAGTTATGTAGATGCTCCCAGTAGTTGCCTGAAATTATGAGTAGTACCTAATTACATATACACTATGTTTTTCCCATACATACATACCTCTGAACAAGTTTACCCTATAAATGAGGCAATAAGAAATTAACAAGAATTATAAAAGAGAACAATGATAATACACTGAAATTCTAAATTAAAAGTTATGAAAACATCCTCTCTCTGGAAATAATATTTTGAGAGTAACTTATTGTACTGTACTTGCCTATCTTATGATGATATGAGATGATAAAATGCCTATGTGATGACATGAAGTGAGATGAATCATAACACATAGGCATTGTGGTATAGTATTAGATTACTACATAAGGTTTACTTGAACCCAAGCACCATGATATCTTCAGTTGATCTGACAACTGAGATGCTAGTGACTAATGGTTGGGAGCATACACTAGACAGAGTGCTGGTTCACACCCTAGGTATGTGGGACTGGAGTACACCTCTCAGAATGGCATCCAATTTAAAGCATGAATATTGTTTATTCCTGGAATTTCCATTTAATATTTTTAGACCATTACTGACCAAGGGTAGGTAAAACCACTGAAAGTGAGGAAACCATGAATAAAGAGAAACTACTGCATAGAGCACCGCGTGGTCCTCAGGAATAGATGTTAAAAACTCATTTCCTACCCTCAAGGAGATCATGGCCCAATGAGGGAGTGGAACTTACTTTATGGAGATTAAAACTCGCCACTCTTAACCCCCCTAAAAAAGATCAGTGTGTTCCAAGCAAGAGGAACAAGTGTAAAAGCACTAGACAAGAGTGATGAATTCATGCAATTGCCAGTTCCTCTGTTTCTCCAGTGAGACAAGTATTGATGTTGCGAGTGACAGAGTATGCATGCACCCTGGGAAGATGACGAAGTTCTGAGAGACTTGCTAAAGCTATTCCTAGAAAATCGGGAGCAGACCCTCTGGAGAAATGGCAAAAATTGAACTGGTGATTTTTTTGCCCCATCAGCATTGTGTTACTCACCAGGCTATATAGTTCGACGACTTCATTGATAGTGTGTTGTGGGGTCTGGATATAAGACTGGGTATAGGACTTTTATCAGACAAACATGGAATAACAAGGAAGTATAATTTCTCTCTGTCTCTGCCTCTCTCTCTCTCCCTCTGTGCACGTGTGTGTGTGTGTGTGTGTGTGTGTGTAACACAATGGTAGAAACTCTGGATTACAGAGCTTAACCAAAGTCTGGGAAAGAATGGCACAAAAGAGGGGGCTGATTAAGTCAAGGAACAGCAAAGCAAAGATCACAAGCAAGATGAGGAATGCTAAAAGGACACAATGTCCTCACAGAGGCTAAGATAAAGGTTCAAGATTTCAGAAATACAGCAGGTTGGGTGATGATTTAGTCCAGGGTGTTTCCCTGGGAGTGGCTAGGTGGAGACAAAGGTCTTCAGAGTGGAAAGTAGAAAAATGTAAACTATTCAGAAGATATAGAATAGGATCAAGTAGCATTGAAGCTCTCTAGTGATGATGTGCATTTTCTTGACAAATGGTGCACAATGTACTCATTCATCACATTTATTGAGCACCTATTTTATGCCAAACACTGTTCTAGATGTTAGGCATCAGTGTTCAGAAAGAAAGGCAAGGTCCCTGCTTTGAGGAAAATAATAACATGTTTAGTTAGACTAGTAGTCAGGAAGGCCCTCCTGAGTGGTGACAGTGAGGCTGTCTTACAAGTTAAGAAAATCTAATTCGACAACTTTTTTTTTATTGCTTCAGAAACAGGAGATACAAAGATAGATAAAATAGGGGCCCTATGTTATGCAAATACATTGAGGTATCAATTAAATCTAGAAAAGTTTTCCAAGAGTCTAACATGAGTTTGGTTTTATAATTTTTTCCTATTTATTAGCAGCTGTTTTTATTTTAAATGGTACCCACAAAATATTTTATGAAAAGGTAAATTATGCAAAAATGTTACTGCCATTATCAATGAAAAGTCAGTTGGTTACAACTGAAGTGATATAGACAATATTGTATTTTCTCATGTAGAAACTGACAATGTTTAACAGAAGAGAGTAGACAGAAGAAAAATAGACAGTAAACACTGACAGTAATTGCCATTGAACCAGAAATTCTTGAACATAGTAACTCCTTCATACTCACCGTGTTATCATAGGCACTAACAGAACCAGTTAAACATTTTTTAAAATCAAATACTTTTGAATTAATTCTGTTGAAGAAATAGGGAATTTCATCTTGAGCCTCACACTTTTTAAAACATCATAAATTGAAATATATTTTATAGTATTTCTTACACTTTTTAGAGTTTTGTTAGTGACAAGGAAATGTTTCAGAGTGTTGGCAGGACCTATTGTTGATCTTCCTAACCCATCATTATATCTGGAAAAAGTCAGGGAGGAGGACTGGGAGTTATTTGGAAGCAATCACTCCATTAAAATGGACCTAGTCTCACAAATCATTCAGATTACCAGCCTGTTTTTCTAAGGGCTTTTTGATAAATTTGAATACAAGGACTCCAGATTACTTTAAAGAATGAAATACATTTAATCTCATCCGTGACAAAGCTGACATTTCTTTGATGGCCCTAACATATTGTTAGAAAACCTCTGAAGTTCTGCAAACTAGTAGGAGAAAAGCCTATAAGTTAAAGGGACCAGTTCTTCTAGCTACATCAATCTCACCATCCTCTGAAGAATTTCAAGGGGGTAAGGGTAGGGGAATAAACTGGTGGTCTTGATCAGGTCCATTAATGTTTCTGAGCCTGTTTTTTTGCCTGTCACTTTTCCCAAAGAGCAAATGTCTACTTCATGCATTTACTATATTAAATAATGTATACAAAATGCTTCAATCTAGATAGTGCTAAGCTAGTGCAAGGGCATATTCATGATAGAATTCTTAAAGAAAATGTCCCACCTGCTTAGATTAAGTAATGGGGTAAGAGTATCTGCTGAGATATCTCCAAAAGATTTCCTCTAAATGCAGAATATGTGCTTCCTTTTTTAATGATGCCAAAGGTGACTCAAATATTTGATAAATAAATATGAATTTAAACATGCAAATAAGAAGTGTACCTGCTTCAGACGCAGATTCTCCAAATTTTTCCTGTTATAAACAATTCCCTTTGATGACACATTGAATGTGTAAAATATGCACATGTAGTTAAACTTTGGTCAGGGTAAGCAGAACAAAATGTTCTCCTCTGCATGTGACAGGAAAGGAAGGGAAGGTTTGGGGAGGTTACATGGCTTCTAGCACTCCTACTGCTTATCATTCACCGATGAGATTTGAATTCTGTTCTTATACTTCTTAAATGTATTGCTGCTTTATACCACTGCTTGGTGTCTTCCTGATATTTAGCCTGATGCCAGCCAAATTTGAGCTGTTTAGAATCTCATTAGGATTGCAAAATCAGTTTAAGCAAAATAATAACAGTAATAATAATAGCAATTGACATTTAATGATTGTTCATTTTTTGGCAGGCACCATTTAAAGTATTTTACATGTATTAATTGTGCTTGATCCTTGCCAAAAACCCTTAACCCCATTTTGTGGGTGCAGAGCCTGAAGAACAGAAAGGCATCTTGCCAAGATCACACAGGTAGCAGGGGTGTAGGCAGGGTGGGAACCTCTTTAGCTGCTCCTCTGCTGTATCATGTCCACTTCATTCTGCAGTAGGACCTGTGGCAGGGAGAGGGCCCAGGGTCACTGGCTTTTACTATTTCTCAGCTGCTGTTTGTTGACCTTAGAGAGCTTAATAGCACTGTTGTATGTTTCACAGTGAACATCTGAGTATCTCCAAAGTGTACTGAGACCTTAAATTACTCTATACCAGGGCAGCCATAGCAAAACAGATGAGTCTTAATGGGTCAATTTTCCTACATCAACATAATAAAGCAAATTGTGTGCTAAACTGAATTTATTCAACCTTTATGAAATAGCCTGAAGAATGCCACAATGTTATCTGCAAGCAGATGTGAGGAGGATTATAATCTCTAGAAATTTCTTCATTTCAATAGCTTGTGGTTTCATCAGAGATCTGTAAGACATTAAACTAGGGTTTCCTGTATGGCAATGGTGGTCCCTAAGAACATACATGAAAAATATATAAAGGAATTGCAATATTTGTAAATCAGTGAAATACAAATAGTCCCTGACTTATGATTTTTTACTTTACCATGGTACAAAAGTGATACCCATTCAGTAGGAACTGAACTTTGAATTTTAAATTTGAGTCTTTTCCTAGGCCAGAGATTTGTGGTGAGATCCTCCCTCTTGCACTGCTAGGCAGCACAGTGATGAAAGCTCCTAGTCAGCTCCATGATCACAAGGGGAAATAGGTAAAACTTCACAATGTATGGCTAAGCTCAGATGTTAATTAGGCCAGATGGATCCAATGCATTTTTATTTAAAATATTTTCAACTTATGATGAGTTTATCGGGACATAACACCATCATAAATCAAGAAGGATCCACATTATGATACCATATTAAGCCTGAAGATTCAAAACATTTACCAGTGTTCATTAGATAGAAAAAGTAATTAATTAACAATGCAGAGCTTACAGCTAAGACTAAATTTTACTTTCAAGGAAACATTGAACTTGAGTGTTTTTTTAATGAATACAACTATCAAAATCACTAGTATGAGAAGACTGGCAGTTTGTGATTATGGTAGTAGGAGCACTGAGACACAAAATAGGGCAGTCAAGGTGACTGCGAGCCAAGGACACACAGCTTGGAAAGTCAGCTTCTTTGAAGCTTCCAGAGACATGTTTCTTAATGAGGAAATAAACTGAGGTTGCATTTCAGAATCCCCCAAAATAAGAGTCTGAATTGTAGCCTGCAGCATGTACCTAAGGAATGATAGTTTTACACGTAGTCTCTTGGGAAAGGGAGGTGCAGAAGAACAGTTGCAAGCACTTTCCATCATTGTATCTTGCAGCAAAGGAAATGAGTCCTTACAAGGAAGACAATTCCCAACAGTAGCACTGGAAACTACATGAAATAATGCGCCACCGCCATGGGCTTCTGGCAAAGGATTCCTGGCATGGAATAGTTAGAAATTGGGCTCTGTCTTAAGCAGAGGCTATCAACAACAAAATATCCAACACAGGAATGTGCTTCTCTGCTCTTCATTAAGGGACAATGGCACAGAATCAGAGTCAAATATGGGAGGGGAATAGAAAAGATAAAAAGCCTATGAAGCCAGGCATGATGGCACACACCTGTAATCCCAGCACTCAGCAGACTGACGCAGAAGGATTGCTGCAAGTTCAAGGCCAGCCTGGGCTACATAGTGAGTTTAAGGCCAGCCTGAACTACACAGTGAGAACCTGTGTCTCAAAAGAAGAAAAAAAGAGCAGATTTGGAGGGCAAGTCAGAAAATAAATAATTTAAGCACAGGATATATGACCCTTGAGCAGAATCATTCATTTATTCTACAAGGATTTATTGAGCACTGTGTCTGGGGACTGTTCTGGGTGTTGAGGATGCACAGGCAGATAAGACGGACAAGGAGATGGCCTGAGCTTTGATAAAACTCACACCTGGCTGAAAGACTGACAACAAACAGACAAACAAATAGACAAACAAACTGTCCAGAAGTGTTAAGTGCTATAAACAAATTAAACTGGTTGCCCTGGGAGGCAGTAATGGCACTTTTAGACTGGATGCTCAGGAAGCTCAGGAAAGATTTAGGGCATTTTTTTCAGTGATGTAATAATAATAGTATCATGGTTGGCAGCATAGATTGCATCTCCTCTACGTGCCACGTAGATTACATCATTTCATCCACGATACAGTCCTCCAGGGAAGTATTGTTGAGGAGCAGAAACATGAAAGTTAAACAGGTCTCTGCCTCCAGACGCCCTTCAACACATGTACTTTCTGTCTGTGTGGGCCTCGAGGGAGGCCACACGGGGCCTGGTATGGATGGAGGACCCAAGAGAGGATGTCCTCTGGCAATACTGTGTCAAGGGAAAAGGACTGGGTAGAGGTGTCTAAAAGGCCACATGCTCCAGAAAGGACAACAACCAGGAGATTATTGGTGATGCTGGCAAGAGCAGTTTCCGTGAGGGAGTGAGAGAGGTCAGATGACAACGGAAAGCTTCCTTTTCCAAAAGATACAGAGTAGACACAGCATGTTCTGCTATGGTGGTGGTTGTTCTGCTTTTGGTTTGGGTTAAGGAAGGGAGAGACTTGAGGGTTGAACCTAATGAGAGAGACATAGAGAGAGAGGAGATAGCAGATGTAGTGAATTCCCTGTGGGAATAAGAAGGGACAGAAAGCAGAGCACAGGTTGAGGACTAAGTCTTTGGCAGGAAAAGCAACATCTCTTTCTGCTGCGAGGGAAAGGAAGAGAGTAAGCAAGATGGTAGGTGGGCGTGGGGCAGCTGTCTTCTCTGAAGTAAGAAGACCTCAGGGAGATGAAGTTCTAGGGATGCAAGTTAAGCTCTGAAACTCATCTGTGGAGAATGAGATTTGATGCTCTCTGTGGACCTGTTTGAAAGACTCCAAGTTACCCTGAACATTCCGTGGAGTTTGGAAACTTTGCATTTGGGTCAGCTCCATCCGCACAGCTGTGAGATTTCCTCCAACAGAGCCAACAGCTGGGCCCCGCAGAAGGCCAAGCCGTGCTGTGTGGCACAGTCCACTCAAGCAGCACCTGTTCTGGGCAGATCACTTCCGTCTTTCATATAGCTTCCCTGGGACAGTCTTCAATTCATGAGCCATTCAGCAGCCAAAGCTAATTTGCAATACTAGACTTTATCTCCAATTGAGTCATTTAGGGAAAAAATACATAATCCAAAGCATCTGAGTATAAAATACATATTCAAACAGAAAGTAGTAGGGGCCCAAGTTCATTGGAGCTAAATGATCACTGAAACAGCTGGAATGTTCTTTGCAGTATTCTATTTCTGTATATATGTCACAACCACTGCCTCGATTCATTTAGAGTTCATTTTAAAAGTTAAATACACAGCTCTGGAATGTAATTGTTGAGCATTTTGTTATACAGGACAGTAGCCACTTTACAAGAAAAGAAACTTGCAGAGTATTTGTTACTACTAAGTACATACAAAGCAGAAGATATAACAAGAAGGGTATTTGGCATGGGTCCAGGAGGCAACTGGATTAGTCGGTCACTGGCAGCTATAATTTTGAGTATGTTTCCGACCCATGCTTTATTGCTTCGCAACAGACAACTTCCTAGGTTTGCCATGATGATACAGAAATGCTCATCATTACTTTCTAGCTCACTTTGAAGTATGTTTCAGTAGGGAACATTTTTAAATATTTAAAATAATAAAATAAGATAGTAAAAACTATTTTACCACTCACCCACCACTTTCCACCGAGAATATAAACTGATGCAGGGAATGTTTACCAGAAGTTTAGAACCAAACAGATGATGATAGTAATTGCTTTTCACTCTACGTCAGTAGCAATTTTTGTAGTTAAGGGAGGATTGAATAATTTTCTTGAATTTTCAAAATACATATGGAACATCTTGAATTAAATAAAGAAACTGACTGAATTTTGGTGCTTATCAAGAACTCAGGTGAAAAGACATTGAAGAAAAAGATCAGATCTGAGAAATTTTACTATTTTAAGAATAGAGAAATTTGCTGTTGAAATATTTCTGTTCCCTTCACTAAACCTGAGCGTTTGGCATCAGTTACATCATTTAATTACATCAGTGTTTTTGTATTACTTTCTCTAAGGTTTTTAAGGACTTTAGAACAAAACCTTGTAAATTTCTAGACTCCCTAAGGCCTCCAGTAATACCGTTTTTGCCTTATGAAGGAAGAGTTAAACCCCAGGAAAATAATTTGGTCATTACTTCACGATGTATTTCTGAAAGATGTATTTCCTCTCTTCTCTGAAACAATCAAAACTAGTTTCTAAGTATCAGTTTACTTTATGCTTTTGGCTAAAAAACCTTAAAATTCTGCTTTCATCTCCTCATAATACCACTGCTTTGACTGCACATGGATATTAATGATTTCTCAAGGTAAGCAAATCTATTTTGTGAGAATTCCTTGCAGTTGGACTTTAAAAAACTACTTTCCTCGGACACAGTGCTTATGCAGTGTAAATAATATTTTAACTCTTTAATGCACCGTAATTTTACTGTAGATTGCACTCAGATAATGATGTCACTGATGGAATCAGGAAGGGTAGACATATGCAGAAGAAGCACCAGTATAGAGAATACAGGTCAGCCAAACCAAGTAGCTGATCTCAAGTGATGGGAATTCTGGAAAACTCTGATGACTTACTGTGACATATTTAAAATTGTTATGGTTGTGACAGTGGTGGCTTCTGAGACTGAGGGAAAGTACTGAGAAACAAGAGAGTAATACAGTCCCTGATCTCTGGGTAAAACTGGAAAAGTGGGGGTTTCCTTGAGTTGGGGCCCGGGACCCGGCTGTGAGGTTAGGCGCGGCGGGGAGAGAGGAGGGCGCGTTCCTGGGAGGAGTGGGGCGCTCGACAGCCCAGCCGGGGAGAGGCGAAGACAGGGGAGGAGGGAGCCTAGCGGAGGGCGGGAGAGGGACGGTGGGGAAGGAGCGAGGAGTTGACAGAGCGCTGAGGTCGGTCCCGCCGGGAGCCGGGTGACAGGCGGCCCGTGCGCACTGCGGCCCGACCCATGTGGCGCCCCCGGCGGGCCCCGGGGCCCCTGCCCGAGCGCCCCGTCTGGCCTCTGGGGTCGCCAGGCGCCTGAGCCGCGTGGGCCACTCGGGAGTGGCGGCAGCAAGTCCGCGGGGCGTTATGAGCACGGGTCTACAATGATCAGCAAGCGGAGAGCTTTCCAGGCGCCGCTCAGGAGGTCAATCAGTGAGCAGCTGCGGGACTCCACGGCCAGAGCCTGGGATTTGCTGTGGAGAAGCGTCCGGGAACGACGGCTGGCAGGTCGGTGCCCCAGACCCCGGGACCCGCGGGGCGGAAGGAGGCGGCGGGCGCCCGGCACAGGTTCCGGAGGAGCCCGGGCTGGGTGGAGCGGGCTGCGCTCAGCGCCCTCCCCGGACGGCCGCGTGGACGTGGCCCCGCCGCGCGCTGACACCCGCGCTCCACGCAGGCGGCCGGGTGGGCGGGCGACCTGGGCAGCCTCCGCTCGCGCCCCGTCCCACCCCAGCAGTGAGCGCCCAGCCCAGAGCTGCCCCTCTCCCAAGTTAGCCTTTTGCGTGTGGAACGTGTCCACTCGGCGAATGCCCGACGGGAGAGGGAGAGTAGCCAAAGCTCTGGGAAACCATGACCATGGGGGCCGAGGAACAGGATTTGGAGGAAGACAGGTAAACACTGTTGACGCAACCAAGCAGCTGCCCGCAACCCCTGTCCAGCTGCGGATCAGGCCCCCTTCACCTTGAAGTTGAAAATGAAGGGTCTGCTTTGGGGAGTTCATTGCCCAAAAATCAGAGGAAGAGAGGTGATTATGCTGATCCAAGGAGAGTTTAAGAATTCTTGCTTAGGTGGGAGAGCCAGCCTCCTCCTTAGCCAGGCCCCCAGCCCCCCTGTTGCAGCCCCAGGTCTGTGCCTGGACCTTGAGTCCCTGTAGGCATTGTATCCTACTACCCCAATCAGGGGAAGTTGTGCTATTGGACGGGACGCCACGAAACAGTTCATGGGCAGTTTAGGGTTTAGGCCTCCTTCGCCCATGTGTGAGCTGCTGGAAGATGTATCAGGAATGGGGGAAGTGTGATGGGAAGGACCTTTGAGGTGACCATAAGTGGAGTTTTTGGACCTTGTTGTCCCCTCCAGGGATATTTCCTGATAAAATAACGACCAAGAAGTGGAAGATGGTTCTAAAGGAAAAAAGTCTGAAGCTTGGGCAGAAGGAAAGAAAACAAGTGACCTCAAAGAATTTACCTTCTCAGCCCCCCACTCTTGCTATTTAGATTACCAGTTAGTAGTTGACTGGTGTTCTGACCTTAGACCCAGGCAACCACATCACCCCATCAGCCTAACAGCATTCTGGAGCAGAAACCCAAGTGTATATTACCTTGGGTAGAGTCTTTATCAAGCTAGCTAAATTAGAAGTAGGCATCATAGATAATTCTAATAATGTGGTGAGCATAAAATGTTCAACCCATATTTTCACTCCAGCACAGTGGCTCCATTTAGTAAGCACCCAAGAAATAAACACTTTTCAGTCTGGACCCAGAAATTAATTGAGGTCACACAGTAATTTTGACTACCTATGTTTGAAGACTTTTATGTGCATGATAGACTTTAATTAATAACAATTAATAACTTTCCCTTATTTTTGGGCTCAACTGTGTAATCTATATGATGGTTGGCGACATTTTTGTGGTCTAGTAAACTTCAGTTGCTTTATAACTTCAGAATGCATACTGTAAATATCTCTTTCATGGTGTCTGCTAGTTAAGTTGGTTAAGTTTGTGAACTCTGTAAATCTTCAGAAACAAGAAGTCTCTCCAGGAGAGTTGCCAAGACAATGCTGGGATTTTACAGAAGGTGAGACCAAAGATGACTGCAGCCGTATCTTTTTTTCAGAAGGAGATCTGAGAGGGAACAAAGCACTACCCAAAGATTTACAATTACTAGCATTGTCCAGGAAAATCATATATTCACAAGGATTTAGACATTGCAGGTAAATCAGTGGAAGGACAAACTTTTGATTCTGGGAAATAAACTACATAGAGATTTTAAGACCATGAATATATGAAAGTGAAGGCTAAAAGTGGTTTCAGAATGGTAAGCGTAAGAGTTCTCTGAGAGAAGTGCAATTATTTTTAAAATAGTGGTATGAGGTTTTAAAATGTTTAATCAGAATATTAATATCTGCTTACCCATAATCTGCTTACCACTCTGCTAAGAGTAGATGCCAGCAGGTTATTCAGCTGGGACCACACAATCCTCTGTGAAGCAGGCTTCAAGCTGGGATGTTTGCCACAAAACCAAGCCAACTCCATGAAGGAGCTTTTAGATGCAAATTGATTTTCTTGCTAAGGTAGCTAAAATATGGAACTTTGGCCATGGGACACTGAAATACTTACTTAAATTATTAATGTTGGCATCATTTCTAGGCGAAAGTGTTCTTCATTTGTAAAAGCCTTCTTTATATGGTTCAGTTCACAGTATCAGAATAATCACCTGTATGAATATGTCTCCAAGGGCATCTTCCCTGGCAAAAGGCAATCTGAGGCTATCGTCCTGTCTTTTTGTTTGTTTGTATTATCTTTTTCTATCAGATAAAAGTTTTGTGCCAGTTTGTCTTTAACTTGCATAAAATTTTGTTATTATACTTTAGTCAGTGGAACAGTGTTTAAAGTGCTTTATAGCAAACATATGTTTGTTGCCCAGGGAATTCTGAAGGTAGTTGATTCTCTTGCTTTTTTACATTCTGGGGAAGGAAATCTTTATTCTCACTTATATCTCACTCTAACTTTAATCTTAATTTTTATCCTATTCCTCATGAAAAGTTGTCAACTGGACAAAAGGCAAAAAGAAGTACAACTGTTTTGTTTTGTTTTGCTTTGTTTAGCTTTTGCAGTGCAGCACATTTTCTCCAGGGCTTCATACTGAGCTGCATTCTCTTTTTATTTTTTATTTTGAGACAGGGTTTTGCTAAGTTTCTTAGTTGCCCAGGCTGCACTTGTATTCCTTCTTCCTCAGGCTACAGAATTCTAGGATTAAGAATACAACTGCTTAAACCTACTAAAACCTGTTGATTTCTTTCTTTTCCTTTTACATTTTATTTATTTATTTTACTTTTGAGACAGGTTCTTACGAAGTTGCCCCAGTTAGCCTCAAAGTTCTGATCCTCCTGTCTCAGCTCTCCAAGTCGCAGGAGCCGCCACACCTGGATAAGCCTGTGGATTTCTCTAGTGTGGGGCCACATTCAGGAGGAAAGGGATACATAACTGGAAAGGCATTTCTTAACATAGGTCACAGTGACACAAATAATGAAACTAATGACAGAATGAGAATGATGTTCAAATATGTTCATTTCCTTGGTTTTTATTGTTAAAGAAGAGCTTATATTGGGAGCCTTTCTTGAGCTTTCCAATTCTCTTGTGACATTTTTGCCACAGCATGCTTCTTAATTTCCCAAGATCTTAATCCTCCTAAGGATCAGCAAGAGTTTCTGTCATCTGTCATTTCAGGATTCACTATTGCATTAGTGGTCATAATTTCTGTTTACTTCCAAAATGGCAGGACTGGTTAGTGTTCGAAGCAGGCTTCAAATTCAGTTCATCAGCAGTCAAAGGCCATCTATGCCCTTTCCTACCATATCTCACTGCTTCCTCTTGAATCTTTTCTAAGACTATAGCTTGCAATTAGATTTTAAAAGAACTATAATAAAAAAAATACTGAAAAAGATTACAAGGATAACCCTAAGTACCTAAAGGAGGTTGTCCCTGGTCACCAAATTGGTCTGGTTAATATATGATCTCATAGAGATTTGAAATAAATAAACAGTTGTACATCCAGCTTATCAGGGCCCCTGTGTGGTACACCTCACCCATGACCAGAGCAGGAACTGCAAGAATGAGTAGCTGTTGTAAACCCAAAATGAACTTCAGGTTTATTCCAGGTGACAAGGGACAGGTGCTTTCAGTTCCCCCAATTCCCTGATCACCCACTGCTAGTGACAATTTTAAACATTTTATAGTGTCATTAAAGTCTAAAGAAAGAATACTCATTAGCTTATGGTGTTTGTAAAGTTTGAACTACAGTTTGTAAGCAGTTTTAACTATTTTAATGGAAATTTAAACCATTAAATTCCATATGTTTGATTCTTTTATACTTATATAAATATAGGTTTGTGAACTAATTGATGTCCAAACCTTTTGATTTCTTTTATAGTCTCATTTTAAATCATTTCTCTGAGCCACAGGAAGTTATATTGCTGCCAAGAATACACTAATTTATTTATTCATTTATTTATTTTTGGTACCCGGGATCGAACTCATGACCTCACGCTTGCCAGGCAGGCGCTTACGCCACTGAGCTAAATCCCCGGCCTGAATACACTAATTTAAAACACTGAAAAGTTTGGGTTTTGTAGAAACATTAATTCCACAAAATTTCAGTGATTCTTGCCATGTTAAAACAGATTCATTCTCAAAGCCAACAGTAGCATCCTGTGATATAAACATAAGATTGGATCTTAAATATAAAGCAAGATCAAAAATAAAACAAGGGGCATAAAAAGCTCCTTATTAAAATCTGTGTTCCATGGTGTCAACAGTATAGAATGATACTAGCTTATCCTTTCCATGCAGTTTCCCACATCCTATTACTGTATTACTATGAAAAACGAGCCATCCTACTCTGCTCAACTTTTTGTAGTTGTTGCTGCTCTTTTTAAAAATATACAGAGTTCATCAACAAATGTATACACGCTTCAGGAAAAGAAAATCTTGTATAAATATTTTAGTATTAAATTTACTGAGACATCATGAGATGGATACAAGGTACCTTTGACCTCTACAATTACAAGAAGTGCTCAAAGTGGTAGCCATTAATTTCTAGACATTTATTGTTTTTCTTTTCCTGAAGCATGCATACATTTTTTTTGGCAGCTTCTGTATTTCTTGATGGGTCTACATTGAGATGTGATTTATATTAACAATAACAAAAAAAAAATCACCTAGTCAAGTGAATATACAATTAAAACTAAAGGAGAGTATATAATTTTATCAGAGTTCTCAACCTTCACTACACAGAGAATCATCTGGAGCCTTTCAGGCCACCAATGCCCTGACCTGTCCCAGAGACTCTGATTCAGTTCAGGTACTACCTGGATATCCATATTTTTTAAAACTTTGGAGAAATTTTCAATGTGTAGTGGAATTAAGAATCACTGATTTACATTTACTGCCACATGATAATTCACAGAATTCTAGATCCAATATAAGGTTATCTGGTTGAGAATCCCTCATTCAAAAATCTCAGATCAGAAATGATCCAAAATCTAAACTTTGAAGGCTGATGTGATGCCACAGGTGACCTCATGTGATGAAATAAAATGAATTTAGCATGTAAAGCTGGGTCCTATACACAAGATATTTCATTATGTATATCAAATATTCCAAAATCTGAACAAATGTGAAATCCAAACACTTTTAGTCCCAAACATTTTAGATAAGAGATACTCAAGCTGTATTTTAAGTCTTGAAGAAAAGTTTTGCTTGAATGACATCAAGTAAATTTATCTATGGGGACAAGAGGGTGACAAAAGAGGTCAGTGGTTCCTGGAGAATAATGAAAAAGATATTAGGATTCAGTGGAAAGATATGACATCAAGTGCATTGTTGGGATCAGGTTATAAGGTTGAGTTGGGCTGTATTTCTAAGAAAAGAAGTTTTACTTTCTTCTAAACAGGATTTTAGGAAGAGAAATAACACCTGAGTATATTTCTAACAGCAGTAGTCCATGTGAGACATAAAAAGTAACATGAGCAAGGGTAATAGTGGTGAAAGTGAAGAGAAAGGGACAAATTTGGAATATATTAGAAGTAGAAATAGTAGTAATGAGAGATGGCTTGTTGAAGGCATGGGTAAAGGACTCCCAGGTTTGGATATGAGTGACTAATGGATGTAGTGAAGTTGGCCAAGACGGAGTACCTGGCAGAGCTCCATGAACAGAGGAGGAGCAGAGTTCTGTGTTGGCCACTCTCACTTAGGAATGCTTGTTAGACATCTAAAAGTCAAAGTCGAAGTCAAAGAAGTGGATGTGCAAGTAGAACTTTGGGAGGAAAGGCAGAGCCAGGGTAATATATTTTGGAGTCACTGGCATACAACTACTCTACAAACTCTTGAACCTATGTTGGTCTACTTAGAATGTGGTCGGATGGTAAGACAAAGGATCAAGCTCTGTGGCATTCTTTGCTTAGATCACAATATTTGAACATAAATATGCATGTGCTTAATTTCTAGAAGAATTAGATAACAATGCTATTCCTAAATTGTACATTCTTTAGAAAAATAGTAGTATTATATTGAATAATCTTGTGATATACTTATTTATTTATTTGGGACCTGAAATATTGATCTGTAAAAATAATCATGCAGTGAGTTATTGCTCACTGGTAGAGGACATGCCTACCATCCATGAGGCCCTGGTTTCAATCCTCAGATCTGAACATACATGCACACACACACACACATAGTACACACACACACGTACACCCTATAAATATATCCCTGACACATTTTTGATAGTCTTTTTAATTTAAAAATTATAATTTTAAAACAGCAGGAAAGGCTTCTCAAGGTTATCTTCCTCACAGTCATAAAAAAAAAAAAACAACAATATAGTCTTAGCATAAACCCTTACTATAGTATACTGGGCCCATGTATAATATGGTAAGAGCTTTATGTTGGACAACTTGCTTCTCTAGGTCATGGTACCCAGGAATAGTCTAATCAAACATAAGCTGACTTATAGGAAAGGTTTGGAGTATTGATGTTCCCAATATTGTGTTCAGTTTCTCACCTTTATTGGTCTTTTCTTTGTCCATAAAAGGTTAATTGAGGTAAAAATTTCTTAAAGAAAAATAAGTAGCCATCATCTTATTTTTGTGTTTCTCAAGACAGTAACTTATTTTTTGTGTTTGTCAGGAAAGTAGCTTAAATTTGGCCTAACCTATCTGCAGTGTTTTGTTCAAATGGGAAGGGAAACTAGAGAGGGGGGAGGGGGAAAGAAAGGAAGAGGGAAAAATGTTAAGAAAAGGAAAATATGGAAACAAAGCTTTTTTTAATTAGGGAAGGGGAGAAAGGTTGAAGGGTAGGTAGGGGAATGCGGAAAAAAGAATCAAAAAGTAAAAAAAAAAAATTCTAGTTAACCCTGGGAAATAACATAATTTCCTAATTGGAACAAAGGAAGACTATGTTAATTGCAGGTAGCTGCTCTGAATAAGATACCCAAACTAACTTGTTTGACTGAAATTCCTTGAGAAGGCTATTTGATATGATTTTGTGTGTGTATTTATCATACACCTGACTAATTAGTTGTGGAGCACATGACGAATAAAATTAATATCTAGTTTTACTTTGTGTTTTTAAATTTTTTGTTGAACAAAAAAAATCATAAAGAAAATTTCATTTAGAGACCTTAGTTTTCTGGGTGTTTATCTAATAGTACATTTCTATCCTGTCCTATCGCAAGTTTAATGATATTGCAAAATAAAAACAAAAGTGGTTTGAAAAGGATTGCAAGCATTCCTGGGCCTTTTATAGGGTCCTTCAGTGTTTAGTCCTAAAACAATTTAGTTGAAGGACAAACATTTTTCTCATGTTTGTAGTTAGTCAATAAGTATTTATTGAGCCATGAAATAGCATCCTTGTGAAAGCATGTTAGGACAACAATGCAGTATATTAACTCAGTACTGTGGTTGTATTCTGGCAAAGCACATAAATTTTATTATGCTGCTCAAATCACTTAACTTATCTACTTGGCCAACAATAGAGCAAGCTTCCAGCAACTGCAAAAGTATAATATATAGAATGTGCCATGACTGCACAATATTGTATTTGCAAATCTGTTGTGTCAAACCATTTTACATTCTTAGGCAGAATATTTCCTTAGTAATATTTTTATCCAAAATAATTTCACAACCTTTTGGTTCTATTATTTTGTACAATAAATGATGCACTAGCTATATTTCATCATAGTATACAATATTTTTTGAATAGTTCTTTCTAAACAAGAAATTAAATGAATAAAGACAATTTTTATGGAACCCCATATCAAATCATAGAATCTTAAGAGTTTTTATCCTCTCTCCATCTGGATAAAGGGGAAATATTTTCAGATTTTTGAAGGATATTTGAAAATGTTTTCCTTTGATGTTCAATATTCATGATTTGAATGACAATGTAAAGTACAAGTGTTTAAACATGTGGACAATGTAACAAGTATAAATTATACTAATCTACCACTACATGGGAAGGTATGGGTTGTTACAATGACATCATAAAGATGACAATACAGTGTTCCTCTCCATTACCTGATAGTGATTTGTATTCATCATAGAAATCTTCAAAAGCAATAATGGATTGCATGTCTTCCAGCCACAAAGAGTTGTTTCATGGTCATGAAATAAATTACATCTTCCAGTGGCAAAAGAACACTTCGTAAGCAAAAGACATAAAAGAGGAACTATGGTTAGAATGACACTAAGTTAAAAAAAAAAAGCTTTTATATATTTCAACTAGTGCCTTTTAGACAATTTTATCTTCCTAGAAAGAACAAAGAGAGACTTTGTGATAAATGCTTTATTTCTAGCTGTTAAATATGAATCAAACCAAAAGGACATAAGAAAAAATGCACTCAACCCTTTAGAGTCACATCATAAAGGTGGAAAAGGGATTGAAGCTATTTGGAATCTAATATGTATAAAATCACAACTGTGCAATGGAAGGTTAAGCATGAATATCTGTGAAATTAGCATTTCGCATCATAATGTTGATATAAACATTTGTCACCACTGTGGCTGCAGTGCTAGGAACATAGTATCCTCGGTCCATTAACTCTTGGTTCCTTATGACCTTGGATTTGAGGGCGGGCTTATGGTGTCGGGACACAATGGAAGATCACTGGAACAGCAGCTACTGAAGCCAAGATTACTGAAGACTGCCTCTACCACTTAAGGAGCAGGTTTTGGGATAAGATAATTAGTCTCAATGTTCTTACTTTTCTCATTTTTAAATAGAAATAAATATAGTACTTCTTAGGACTGTTAAGAGAATTAAGTGAGTTTTATAAAACATTTAACACAATGTCTGGTCTACAATGAGCACTATGGAAGAGTTCATTTAGGATGTATATGTATGTATGTATATGGTATACAATAGCAGACATGTTCTGCACACACACACACACACACACACACGATTCTTTCAGCACTAACTTTAAGCCAACCACAACCCTCACTTCTAGACCTATCTGCTTTATTTCCACACCTTTTGAACTCATTCTACATCCCATGTCTCAGGAATTTCAAGTGTTAAGAAATTTGCCTCTTTCTCCTTACTCTGATTAGGTTAAAAAAATCAAGCACTAAATATGCTGGCAGCATCTTGTACAAGTCTATTATGACAGGAATCAATCCTATTTGGTTTTTCTGAAAGATCATCGATTATGGTTTGTTCCCGAAAGTCACCACCAATTTTGTAGCTATGCAGCTAAGAATTCATTAACATGCTGTTTTAGTTACTCTTCTCCTTGCTGAGACAAAATACCCAACACCCAGAGTAAAAGGAGGAAAGGTTTATTTGACTCACAGTTTGTAGAGGTTTCAGTCCATAGTTGGCTGACTTCAAGGCAGGGTGGCATGGCAGAGGGGCAGCAGAGGAGAAGTAGTTCATGGCAGGAAGAAGGCAGTAAACTACAAGTGACAAGCAGTTTGCTTTCGTAGGTATCCAAGCTATGTGCCCTTAGGGCAGGTAGCACTCACACCCAGGGCGGGCATTCTCACTACCACACCCAGAATTATGCCAAATCAAAATCAATCAGTGTACTGATTTAGTAATCACATGCTTTTTTTTCTTTTTAACTTTTTCTGTCAGGGGATGGGCAGAGTCTTGCTTTGTAGCTTGCTTTGGCCCTGAACTCTCTATGTAGTCCAGGCTGGCTTTGCATGGCAATCCTCCTACCTCAGCCTCCCAAGTGCTTGGATTACAGGCATGCACCACTATAAGCAATAGTAACATATCCTTAATCCTGGCATCACACACTCCAGATCCAGCCATCTTGACAACAGCCCCTACTATGACCACATGAGGCTTTGGGGAATATCTAGACACAAGCCATCACACATGCCCTTGACCTAAATGGAATTTGATCAAGATCTAATTAAAATGAGAAATATAAGACTAGACAATCTAGCAAGTTTCATTTGACTTTAAAGATCAATGAATCTGTAAATCTAGGTTGTAGGTCTAAGCTGGGAATAGTGGCACATGCCTGTAATCTTAGCACTTGGGAGGCTGAGGCAGGAGGATCTCAGTGAATTCGAGGCCAGCCTGTGCTACATAGTGAGTTTAAGACCAGACTGAACTACATAACATGACCCTGTCTTGAAGAACCAAAAAATAAATAAATAAATGAAAAGTAAGTAGGAAAGAAGGAAAGAAAAGAAGGAAAGAAAAGAAAGAAAGAAAGAAAGAAAGAAAGAAAGAAAGAAAGAAAGAAAGAAAGAAAGAAAGAAAGAAACTTAGTGTCCTTCCTGTCTTTTAGTTCCTTTTCATGGGGTACTTTGATGGATGAGGGGAGCAGAGCTCAGAAGTGCAACCTAGGAAACCCATGGATGACATTCCCCATGCAACACTCATCACCTTGCCTATGTCAATAGCAGTACTTGAGTTGCAATTTCATTAATTTCTGCCTTGATCTTCATGATCTCCTTCCTCGTATTAGCTTGAATTGTTCTAGTTCTTCCAGGATCTTGAGGTGCATCATTAGGATATTTATTTGAGCTCATTCTGTTTTTCTTTTTCCTTTTTTTTGGAGGGGGGCTACTAGGAATGGAATGTAGGACCTTGGGCTTGCCAGGCAGGTACTATGCCACTGAGCTATATCCCTGGCCTTCATTGTGTTTTTCCGAAGTGAGAATTCACTGCTATGAACTTCTCTTTTAGGACTGATTTCATTGCATTCCATAGTTTCTCGTATGTTATACTGCCATTGTCATTTGAGTGTAGAAACTATCTAATTTCTTTTTTAGTTTCATCTACAATCGATTGATTATTCAAAAGGGTATTGTTTAATTTCCATGTGTTTGCATAGTTTGTATGGTTTCTTTTGCTATGGATTTGTAGTTTCATTGTGTTATGAACTGATAATATGAAAGGAATAATTTTTATTCTTCTGCATTTAGTTAAGCATGCTTTATTGGCTCCTATGTAGTCTCTTGGAGAAAGTTCCACGTACTAAACAGCAGAAACTGAGAAATGGCATCTTCTGTTACAGGAACTATATCTGCCAAAATTGGAGAAGGGTCAAGGAGGGGACAAATTAGGAGTTCAGGGCCTGCAATACTTCTAAAACCTTAAGCGTCCCTGTTCCACACTCTTAGGGCTAGCTTCAGGGACCAGTGCAGTGACCAAAGGCCACCTGATCCGAAGTCCCCACATATGTCTGACCACTTGACTTAATGCTCTGCTAGTAAACTCTTTAAGAATTGTTGACCAGAAGAGAAATTTTCATTTTGCCCTGGGTCCTGCAAGTGATACAACCAGTCCTGCGCTTGGGGGAAACCAGTCTCTTGTAGAATCCATGCCTTGCTTTGTGACTTCACCTTCATGGATAGTTTCTTGATATATGGATAAGATAAAAGTGATGTATAAAATCACCAGCTATTTGATCTGGAAGGGCTGACCTTGGAAGGTTTCTAATGAGCATCTGCAAGCCACAACTTACATTCTCTGTGCCCCTTGCTCTCAGGGAAAATGAATTTCCGAGAGAGAAAGTGTGCTTCTTTTATTTTATTGTTTACTGATTCTGACAGCATCATCATGAAGTAAGGCATTAAAGTTATCCCTGATGTTTGCAGAGTTACAAGTAATTTACTTATAATATATAAATACTAACATTTTAACTGTTTTATTTTTTAAAATATTGTGGCATTTAAGTATAGTAGGAAATTGGTATGCTACAATTTCAGATCCTTGTTTTAAATGCTCCCTATTAAGCCATTTCTCAAACATTTATTTACATAATGTCCATAAAAGATTAATTCACTAAGCCACTTTAATTAAAATTGTTAAAACTATTTCCTGTACAGGTTTCTTCTACGGTAACTACTCAGAAAAGGAAATTAGGAGAAATAATAGTAATCCTGTCATTTATCACCAAGGATCTTTTTTGTCTGCCAACATTTTATTTTGTCTTTATGCCCATCTATCTCTGAGAAGAACCCTAAGCTAACCACATATAGTGTCACAAAGTCGAATCATGCAGGAATATACTTGAGTAGTTCTGAACAGTCATGCAAATAAGTAAGCGGATTCTAATTAGCCTGTTATAGAGCAGGTTGTAAGAAAGTCGGCATGCCGATGGAGGGCCCTGGCACTCATGTGAGCTCAGCGAGACTCCATAAAGAGAATCAAATGGCAAAGGCTTGGGAAGTCAGTACTATATATTTAACTGAACACAGAGAAGTGTAAGATGTGTAAACAGCTTCACCAAAGAACCCTATAATAAAGTTTTATTTTCCAGAAATAAAAATACTGAAATCTCTTCCAGAAAAAAAAAATGCTGAATTTGCCGGGCATGGTGGCACATACCTATCAGCCAAGCACTTGGGAGGCTAAGGCAGGGGGATTGCTGTGAGTTTGAGGCCCGCTTATAGTACATAGAAAAATCCTGTCCCAGCGGATCGTTGTGAGTTCGAGACCAGCCTGGGCTACAAAGTGAGCTCAAGGCCAGCCTGAACAGTATAGTGAGACCCTGTCTCAAGAAGACAAGGGCTGGGAATCTAGCTCAGTGGTCTAAGTGCCTGTCCGGCAAGCGCAAGGTTGTGAGTTCAATCCCTGGTGCCGCACAAAAAGAAAAAGAAAAACCCTGTCTCAAAATAAATAAATAAATAACATTTTAGAAATGCTGATTTTGTAGGAGTGAATTAAACCTTAGTAGCATAATCACCAGTGCTTAGAAGTTTAACTACACAATCACTCTGAAAAAGGTCTCCTGTATGAATACTCAAATCTAATGATTTGCCCAAATGTCTATATCTATCCTAGGCCTCAACCTATTCATCCTGACATGCCAGGTGTGCTGACATAGTAACTGGGATACAGGAAGTGCCCAGCAAGTACTTTTTGAGCAGGTTAATGATATCATGCTATCGACAGCTACCTAACACTGGACGCTACTGTGTGCAATGCATGTGCTAAACGCTTCATTCATCTTATTTAAATCAAGGCTTCTCAGTAGATGTATCAGGATAGGGTCTTGTTAGCATGTACAGCACCTTGCTGTGATTTAGTGAAAAAGCTTTTTCTCTGGGTTTGGGAATTGGAAAAAGTGCCTCCCTTGAGAAAATTCAACCCCTTGACTGTGTGGCTCAATTAATATATCCTGGGCTGAATTTCAGCCTCTGCTGCCCTCCCATCCAGAGGCACTTGCATGGGAAGGGCACAGCCTGAACAGTTAGTTGTCTACAGTGGCTCTGAATACTTTTACTCTCCCTGCTTTAAAGCTGAAGAAACAAGGCTTGAAAAGGTAAGTGTCTTGTTCAAGGCATGCACCTACCATTCATAGCTAAGCAGATTCATGAGAGTGGCATGATTCTCATAACTTGACTCCAGGACCCACCCCCAATCATAGTCTAGCAGTGAGGAAGGCGTAACTCTTCATGAGTGTCATAAGGAAAACACAAAATCCATTTCACAGCCCTTTCCCCTTGCTAACCACGGGAAGCAGCAGAAAGAACTGACCAAGGTACCGTGGCAGCCCAAGGTCTTCATGGTAATGCTATTGATGATAATTAATGATGATCCTGAATATTTGCGTAGCATTTCACAGCTGTTTGTTCATTAATATAACATAATAGTGGCTTAAAATCAGTAAGTCCTCACAGAAGTCCTTTGAGGGAGTAGGATAGGTGCTGTGATCTCTGTCACATTAAGACAAGAATAAGAAAATTTATGGTCTGTGTCCAGCATGTGACAGAGGGCACCTGAGTCCATACTCCTACTCCAGTGCTTGCTCTTCTGATCACTTTCCTGCTGCCCAGTTTGAGTTCAGCTCTGTCCAGCTCAGTCAATTCTTATTATCCAAACCCATGGCTTCCAAACTGATGGTGTGTTAGAACTGTCAATAAAGCTTTGTAGAACTGAGGCTCCTAGATTCCTCATGAGACCTGTTGTGTGTGTGTGGGTGAAGGGTTGTATATACATCTTAAGAAGCCTTCCACACGATTTACTTATTTACAGCTTGCTTGGCACCGTTTTCCCACCAATGATTGGGAATGGCTCTAAATTCTTATTGCTTTCTCAGATATCTTCCCTGTGGTATCTTCCAAGTCTAATACGTTATCTTCCTTCCATATTCCTGAATTTTGCCCACTTTTCAAGCACTGGCTCCCGTCCTTCTTTGCCAACCATTCTGCTCCCTTAAATCCACCTGTTCCAAGTCATCTATCTCATTAGTGATAAATTCAGATTACAGTCCAGTTCTAAGTCACACTAAGTGACTCTGAGGATTACTGGTCATTTCGTACTTGGCCACTCATTTATAAGCAAAATGCTCATTTCTGAAATTAATCTACTGAGTACAGATTTTTTGAGGGTAAGGAAAGTACATTTAAGCCTGTCCCTTGAGCTAAGTTTTGTGTTTGTTGGCAACCTGACTCGCTGGCTCAGTGGCAGATTAAGAGGAGGACTACCTGGCTGAAAGGTATTAAAGGTATCTGTTGCCTCTCTTCTAAGAGCTAAGTTCACCTAAATGACCCGAAGCTCTGCTTGTGCTGCAGAGATCCCACCCTCAGGCATTTGGTGCATGCATTAGCTTTGCGGGCGTATGCAAGGTAACCTTTCCCTATCTTCCAGCCTTCTTCTAAAGTACAATTGGAAATTTTGTTTTTCAATTAAAGGAAATGAATACTATGGTTACACCATTATTGTTTTTAGGGTGGGGAAAATGGGTAAGGCATGATTGACACTTAAACATGTCTTTATCATCTGGTCTTCCTTTTTGGCTATTTTTAAAAATTATTATAGAGCTAGAGTAAAATAATGAGGTCCTAAAAAATTGTTTCAATCATGACTTTATTTTTATGCGTACTCCAAGATTTTCATTCACTTAATTTATTCAATAATTATTTATTAAGTATCCACTATGTTTACTGGGAATTCATTGATAAATACATCAGACAAAATCAATGGGCTTCCATTCAAGTGGTGAAGACAGATAATAAATGCATTATTGTAAATCTCAGAAATAGGACATTATGAAAAAAACATGCAAAAGAGCTAGAGAATGGAAAGGGTGATCAGAGAATGTGTCTTAAGCAGTTTGGATTGTTAGAACCATAGAATGGATGATTGAAACCTCAGATACTTATTTCTCACATTTCTGAAAGCCAGACATCAAGGACTGTGGTGCCAGCATGGTTGGATTCTTGTGGGGACCCCTTTCCAGGTTGCCTTCTCTTCTGTTGTATACTCACATGACAAAAGGAGGGCAATAGAACACATTCTCGTTTATAAGGACATTAACTTATTTATGAGTTCTCCACCTTTATGATCTCCTAATACACTGGGGATTGGAATTTCAACATGTCAGTCTGGAGAGTCACATGTAGTCAATTGCAGATGGGGTCTCTGGGTAGTGGAGTGGAAGCATAGGTCTGAGTGAAAGAGTGTCACAGGCAGAAGGAATAGGAAGGATTAGTCTTGAAGCAGGAACCTAGGGATAGAAAGTAAAAATTAGGGTAAGGCTGAAGTGCAGTGAGTGAGGGCAAAAGGGTAAAGGATGAGGTCAACAGGTAGCCAGGTCCTTTCCAGGCTTACACTTGGGAAAGTCTCTGGGTATGACTTAGTGTGAGCCATGACACAGATTTGTTGGTCTGTTTGTTTTGAGACAGGGTCTGGCTGTGTAGTTAAGGCTGGCCTTAAATTCACTATGTATCTTAGGTTAGCCTGGAAATAGTAGCTATCTCCTTGCCTCAGCCTGCCAAGTGCTGGGATTACAGGTGTGCACTACCGAGCCTGGCCATGGCACGATTTTTGATGTAAAAGGTGAGTACAAAAGACAAGAGCCCCAGAGTAGAAACAATGAGACCTTGAGGGTTCCCTGAAATAGCCAATTTAGTTCATGTCTCAGTTATACAAAAAACATTTAGCTGCTAATTGCGTAAGGCGCACCACTTAAAAGGGAGAAAAATAACCTCAGACATTCAGATTTTATACAAATAAGAAAAATGTGAATCTCTCATCTATTCAAAAATATTTGTCAAGTGAGATTAATTGGACAATTTGTTTCTCAGATGTATTAAACTGAAAAATTTGTCCCCTGATATTTATACTAAAGCATAACTAAAATATTAAATGAATATTCAGTTCTCTGCTATGCTCTGAATTGAGAGCTAAAAGATGAAATAGAAGCTAATTATCACTGAACTCATTTCCTTACCAGTGCAGCAGTGGAAGAATGAACGAACTGTTGAGATAGGGCAGAGATGGAATGACTTTGCATGGGAAGAGACCTCTGGGTTGAGTCTTAAAAGAGAGAAGCTATTACGCTCCAAGTAAGGGACTAGCAGAGCACATTCAAAGGAACAGAGGAGGGAAGTGGCGCCTGCTATTACCAGAAACTGCTGAGACCTGGAATATAAGCAGAAAGCAAGTGGAGATGACTGGAGAGGTGGACAGAGACTAGTGACCAACTTTCAGATCTTAACTTGTGGCACTATATGAGATAGTCTGGGAATTCTTTTATAATGCAGAATTACAGATGCTCTCCAGTTTAATGATTTTTGACTTTATGATGTTGCAAAAATGTTATTTATTCAGTAGAAATTGTACTCCAAATTTTGAATTTTGCCCTTTTTCCTGAGCCTGTGATATACAGTACTAGCCATTTAATCATGAGGGTATACAACTGTGTTGCCAGTGTTTTTTCGATATTTTATTTTGTGTTTCCCTACCCCATCATGTTAACAAAATGCATCTGTGTGTACATGAAATAATCAACACTCTATTATGAAACAGGATTTGTGTTAGATGATTGCGTCCAACTGTAGGCTAATGTAAGTTTTCTCAAAGCATTTAAGGTAACCTAACCTAAGCTGTGATGTTTGGCAGGGTAAATGCATTTTTGACTTATGACATTTTCCACTGATGATAGGTTTATTGAGATGTAAATCCATGATCCCATCATAAATTGAGGAGCGTGTATACATACATATGGGAATTCATTTTGTTTCCTCTATCGTAACTATCACAAGCTCCTCTTAATTTTTATTATCGATCATCTCTAAATTATTTTGTTCTACAGCTTTATTGGACAATCATTAGAACATCTTTTCTTTGCAAAGAGTATAAGGCTTTTAATGATGACTTTTGATGAGTTTGCAAAGCCTATAGGAACTCCTGGAAATTCCTTGCTTATAGACTCAAGTTTTTTCACTCTGTACCTTGGCATAATTGCTTGGATTTCCAAACTGAGATGCGTCAAGTGTACACATGGTGTGTTACAGACCCTTGGCATTTTATGATTTCTACAGTGGAACTAATATTACTTCTTTCCAGAAGACTTTGGGCAATAGTTACTTGAAAATTGGTATCGACTAGATATCAAAGGCTGTATCTATTCATTTGGTATTTTTTTGTTTTTTGTTTTATTTTGTTGTGTTATGTTGTGTTTTTTGGTACCAGGAATCAATCTCATGACCTCGTGCTTGCCAGGCAGGCAACAAGTTTACAACTATTAATGACTTCTAAAATTCTTATATTTCATAACTTTAGGACATTTCCAGAATTATTTTTTGGTCAGTAGTTTAAAGGTTTTATACTAATTTTATTAATTCTTAAAGTCTTTGATTATTCTTAAATTCAACCTCTTGTAGAAAGCTGAATTTATTTTTCCAACATACTGACTATAGACAAGGGGGGAAAAAAGCCAGAAGAAAAGTACTAATTCATAGTGCACAATATGAATTACATAGAACAGCTGGGTTGTAACACTTATCCTTTTTGTTCACATGGAGTTGTTCTCTGGAGTCCTCAGATATCTGTGGTTGCCTGAGGGCTCTTCAAATGTCACTAGGGCAACAACAAAGTAACACATATGAAGCAGGCCCTCTGTGGCAGTTTTTATGAAAAGCATTGAATTAAATTATTACATAACAAACATCTGCATATGAAAGGCAGTGGCCTGTTAGAGAGCCCCACTGAAAACAATGCTGAGTTTGATTCCGATCTCCACTGATAACTCATTGGCACCCTTAGAAATCTTCTTGTGACCTAGCTCCCTAGTTTGGAATGTGGGCTAAAGTAAGGAGATTATTGAAAATGGTTAAAGACTATCATCTGTCCTTCCTTTTACCCTTTTTTGGTCAACTTCACAAAAAGATTAATCATTTCTCCACTCTGGTTAAAACTGTTTCTCCCCACTATTGAAATGCCTAGCAAACCCAATAATGGCTAGCATTGATTAAGACCTTACCAGGTGCCAGACCCTGCTAAGCACTTCATATGCATTAGAGTATGTTACCATAGTAGCCTGTTGGGTCAGCAGTATTGACATCCTCTTTTTATTTTTTATTTTTAGTGCTTCTTTTTTTATTAGTACATGTTTGCAATACATAATGCTTACATTCATTTTGAGAGCTGGTACATGTACATGACCCATCTTAATTCTTTTCATGTCCCCTTTCCCTCTTCTTCCTCCCTCCATCTCATGGTCCCTTTTTGTTTCACAAAAAGATCTATCTCCCTGTTTCCTGTTATCTATCTTTTATTTTATTCAAAGATCTAACTATTATATATTCATTTTATAATTAGGATATTTAAACTCTAGAATGTTATGTGATCTTTGGCTCTGGTTTTCAAAGCTAAGAAATACTCTGTCACTAACATTAGAACTAGGTGATCTGTCTCAAAAGCACTCAAACCTGTATACATGTTAGTTTAAAGAAATGGTTTAATTTCACATTCTCTATCACCATTACAGTACTTCATATGGACGCCATAGAAAGAAATCTGTATCATAGGAAAGGCAATTCCTATGGAACCCCGTACATGAAAAGTAACAATCTATGGTGTTTTAGGCATGATTAACCCCAAATAAGATAGGTTTCTAAATATATCAAAGTATTTACATCCACATGAAATTCGAGGCCCACCTCCTCATCTGAAGAATGCCTGAAGTTCTTCTCTGAGAATTGCCAAATTATGAAACACACAGGGACACAGGCATAACTTTCAGGTCAGATTTCAATTTTAGAGTCTTGATGATGACCAGCTAGCTTCCTTTCAATAGATTTGACCATCAAAGATTTAACTATTTTAAAGCAAGTCTATTCTCAGAGTGCAATTATTTGGTATGTATTTGAAAGGTCACAACCATTTTTGTCCCTCCTTTTAAATTTTACTTATTTTTAATGATAAAAATAACATCCTGATCACAAAAATCACTCACAGATAATTATGCATACATCTGAAGTGCACTCAATGGGACATTCTGAAAATATTTCAAGAAGGTCACATTTATTAAAAATACATACTGTCTCCCATGAGAATTCTTTCAAAGAAGACACAGATATATGGCTATTTCATTTTTATATGATGACATTGTTTATGAATCAAATATCTAATTGTGATGTTCTAAGCTAGAAACACTAATTGTAGATAAATTCCCAACTGTTTCTTTGCACCATTCTCCCCTGTCAAGGAATGTTGTACTAGTTACCACTTTCTGATTACTATGTACCAAGAATGGACATTATTGAATGTCATACTTAAAACAGCCCTAGTAGGTCCCTATTGCACATATTTTTCATATGATCAAACCAATGTTCACTGAGGCTTGAAAACTTGAGCAAGCAGCTAGGGCTGTCTTCATTAAAGATACATGCACCTAACCACAAAGCCTCAAGGTGGAAGAACAACACTCAGTAAGCTGAGTGTTCATGCACTTCTAGTTCTCAGGTAGCTAACATAGAGTGAGCTCTCTGTGGATTCGACCAACCGAAGATCAAAAATATTTTTTAAATTACAGAAAATTCTAAAAACCAAACCTTGACTTTGTTGTCCACCAAGCACTGCAATGAATCCATGTGAATGAAGTGACCGGTGTGGACTTCCAGTTGTAGCCTCCTGCCAGTTCAGATCCTCCGTCTCTCCCCAGCACACATTTCTGATGCATTGTTGGCTTCACATCTAGTTTGTGTACAATAGAGTTAGACCCAATATGGTTCTACCTGTGCAGAACATGTGCAGATATTTTTTCTTGTCATTATTTTCTGAATAATAGAGAACAACTATCTACATAACATTTACGTTGCATTAGGTATTATAAGTCATCTAGAGTTTGTTTAAAGTATATGAGAAGATGCACAGAGGTCATATGGAAATATTATACCATTTTATGTTAGGAACTTGAATTTGCTTGGTTATGGTTGCTTTGTTGGCTCTGGAACTGACTCCTCACACATATCAAGGGATAAACATAACCTTAAATTGATAAATAAGATAATCTCTGTAGTAACACTTACACAAAGTCATTTTGTTAATCCTCAAATTTTAGTGCAAAAGAATCAGCCTGAAGTACTTTCCCAGTGTACATAAATATGCATACACTATTAGAGAAATTTGACAGATAGTTGTCCAGGGGCTTGCATTTTAAACCCTGTTCCAGGAAACCATGAGGCAATTGATCTGTGAGACCCACTTTGAAAATACCATTCTATCACAAAACAGATGCTCTACATATGGTTTCCTCTCCTTTCCCTAAATGTTCAACTACAGGAAAAAACCCAAAGACAATAGTGTAAACCTGGGAACTCAGCACATAAGATATTAAGTCTCATTTACATTACTTTATTGAAATATAACAAAATAAAGTTTTATTTCAAGTCTCTTACCTTGACAACTTCCTTGCAAATCTTCTGTGAACTAATGTGCTCTTTACCTAAAAGAAAGGAGTTCTCACAGAAAACCCCTCTTCATAAATCTCTTCAAGATTCTCTACTGCCAGGTGTGCATGAGGGGGGATTTCCTGTTTACTTGTGTTACCCATTTAAAATTTATTTTGTACATCCTGTGATTTTTATAGTTGTTCTAAAAGAAACCTCTCGTATTTGACTCCATTTAAGTGTAATGCTTATGTTTTTGGAGAAGAGGGAAATAGAGATAAATCTCCTTTACACTTTTCATCAGTTGATAGATTAGTCTTTCAGCTCAACTTTTCGGCTTCACAGTGAAAAAGACAACATTAACCTCATAGGACTCAGTGTGATGCTTCAGGAGGCAGTGTAGGTTTTGTCTTCTGGCTTTAAAATTTTTTCTTCTTCCTTTCCTGACCTTTGGTGTATAACATTCAAATGGTTTAATTCAGTCCATAAGGGGATGAAAGGAAGGGGATTAAAAAAAAAGTCTTTAAAGTGTGACAAATAAAAAGATTCTATGAAGAAAGGGATTCAAAATCTAGATCACATTAAGATTTTATATTGATTTTGGATTTTCTTTCTTTTCTTTCCTCTCATGTATAAAATAATCAATAAATAGCTAAGGCAGAACTGTTGGTTGGTGATGAAAACCAAATACCCAGGAAAGACTATTATCCTGTTATCTTTTGGTGCTACAGAGACCTGTTCTATCAGCCATTTTAGTTTTTTTAAATAGCATTTTAAAGAGAATGAAACCAAGTAAAATAAAACAGAATAAAGCCTATCAGAGCAAAACAGTGTAAAAGTGATACAGGATTTCATTATCTTGTTTTGAAAGCTATTTTAGTTTTTGATGAAGGCTTGAAAGAATGAGTTAAAGTGACCACTTATTAGGCATCAATAGGAGGTAATATTAGCTATTTTAAATGATGTTTGGGAAAATAATGACACACTGCCCACTGTGATGCTCAAAGAAAGTGAGAAACTTGGATATGTGGATTCAGCTTCCTTTACTTTTAAATTTTCTTTTTGTAGTGCCAGAAGATATTATATGATATACAAGAAAGAAAAAAGTAAATGGCAGTAAAAACACAGATTTTAAGGTCTGTAAACACAGGACCAGTGGTCATGACATCACTGCATAGGCTGGACATACAGCACCCGTACTCAGGAGGGAAGGGTTCAGCATAAACTTAGCACAGAGGTAGAAGATTCAATCCGCCAGTGTTTACTAAATCCTTCAAGGTGTTCCAAAGACAGGTACAACCTTTCCTACAATGATGGAAACGGACTTGTTCATATTAAGTGCATCCAATAATTTTTTTTATTTTGAAGAGAATAAAACAAATATAAAACAAAACAGAACATTCAATCAAAACAAAGAAAAGAATGTCATACAAGACTTCAAGACAAAACAAAAATAGACCAATAATGATTACCATGTTGCCCCTTGCTATTTTCAAAATAACTTCCCATACCATAAGGAATAATAAGATCAAACACAACAGAGCAGAATAATCTTAATCCCTCATAAAGCATTGAAATTACAAAAATTACTTACAGTATTCCTTGTTTACATTGAGTGAAAAAATAGAAAGCAGTGAGGGCCATGGGGAGATATGAAAGAGATGAAACACCAAGTGCACTCCCTTCCTGGAAGAATTTGCATGAGCATTTTCAAGTTGTTTTTTTAATGCATTGTGGAGGATTTTTTTTTTAATAGAAAAGCAGTCACAGCCACTTTTACTTTCAAGTGCAGTCTAATTCTCTATATTCAACATAAACTTTTGATTTTGTACTCAGTGAATTCAGATCATAAAGATACAAATTCACAAAATTTATTTAGAACTTTTACCTATGCATAAAATAATCTGGTTTCCAAATTGTGTTTCAGCCCTCACCCTGGGCATAAGACATTTCTGTTATGTAGGACTTGAGGAATTCCCCAGCTAGGGAAATGCCTCTTAGTAGATTCAGACAGATGGAGTTTGATGAGCGTCTGCACTGTTTACACCCCTTTAGTAGATATTTTTGAATATTCTCAAGTAACACACTTAATTTGAAAACAAATATGGATAGGCTTACTTTAGACTGAATTGTAATTATTGTCATTAGTAGTATATAAAATATCTGTTATGGTTTTGCATCTCAGAGTGCTAAATTCAAATGTCACATTATATCTCTAGATATTTTGCTGTTTTGTAGTATAGAGAAAACACACTTTGAATTTAAAACCAGGCCCTGGCCGAAAATTATTTCAGCTGTTGTGAAATATTGTCCTTATTTTTTAACCTCTTCCTGCCCGAGAGTGTGATCATGTGCTGTGGAAATAGCCTTGTGAAATCCCCAAGAGAAGTGCATGACCCATTGGTGATGTTTTTTCTCAGTGGAGACTGTGAATCCAGACCAAAGGGGAATAATAACATTAGTCTCGCCCAGGGAACAAGATGGCATTTCTTACTGGGGCTATTTGGTGGAGTCCAGAGGTTTCTTCCTGACATTTCCCCAAAAGTTTAATTTCTCTGGCATGAGGTTAATTGAAAACTAAATAATCAAGTTAAAAGTATAGGAAAATGAGAACTCAGTAGGACTGGAGATACTGCTATAAGGTCATACAATTAGAGCAAACATATATGTTACATGTGTTAATACATTGAGTCAGGGCAAGGTACTTCACTGGGAAATGCAAGTACAGCTGAATAAACAACTCTTGATCAATCTTATGTGCATTCTAGGGATTAGATTACCACTAAACGACAAATTGAACATTTGGTTATTTAATGGTGGTTGCAGAAGTGCTGTAGAGAAGAAGTGTGCTATGGAGGGGCCACTCAATATCTGTAGAATTGAAGAATGATTTCTTAAGGGTTAACGCTTATGAGAAATTTCTAGAAAGAGAATGCAAGGAAGTGGAATATCATGTGCAAAGGCTCAGGAAAGCACTTGCATCAGAGCGGGGATTAGAAGACAATTCTGGATACCAAAAATTAATGGAAATCAAGGCTGGGGGATGCCATAACACAATGGTACTCAACCCTGATGGGGCCTCTGCGTGTTATATTTTCTGGGCTCTACACCATGGCTCTGGTTGATGATACTCATTTTCTGGCTAGAATTGAAAGTCCTGCAACTTCCAATTCCTTCTCTTATTCTGATTCCATTCTTACCTGTGTCTGTATCTTCATTTCTAAGTTCCCCAAAACAAAACACATTGATTTGCGTGCGTGTGTGTGTGTGTGTGTGTGTGTGTGTGCATGTGTGTGTGGCTTGTAAAGCACCATACTACAGCTGGTTCACAATGACATGACAATTCTAATTGACATACTATCCTAGCACCTTAGTTTTGATAATATATCTTTTAAAAAACTACAATGTTAGTTCAAGTTGGCAGAAGACTGAACTCCTATATGTACAATTGTATCATATATTCATTTAGGTTTTGGAGATGGGTACCTTTTCTTTTTAACTTCTGAAGGTCTAGGTTTGTAAGGAGAAAAATAAACCAAATCTTGTGTAACAAAACAGAAGGCCTTCCAAATGCTGTTTCTGAGTAGCTGACTGATGTGTCTGCAGTTTCTATGTCACATCTGCCAGTGTGCCAGCTGTTAAGTCATTCCTGCATCTCCAACATTTGTTCGTATTTTCAGATGTTCAACATTTTTATGACCAGATGTAAGCTTTTAAGTTTTATTTGAGAAAACATGCCTTCTCAAGTTGTGAAATATAATTTCTGGCTCATTTGTTAGGAAATAAAAATATCAGGTACACTCTTTAATGTATTTATACTAACTTGAATTCTGAGCCAAGCTATGTGGAGAACGGCATAAACAATGTCAAGAACAGAGGGCTCCTTCAGCCTGCAGGACTAGATTTTACTGGCTGCATAATGTCGAAGGCTCATGTTACTAAGACTTTCGGTGTTCATTAGTATGTTGTGCACATTTGAGGAAATATAAATCTTGGTTTTTATCCTCAGATTTGAAAAGTTATATAAGTGAAGATATTAGATATGATGATGAATAGTTATAAAAAATTGGTAAATGAAGTCAATTTTGAAATGGCTTACAGTTTTGGTAGGCAGTTGTATACATGCTAATCTCCACACTGATTAATGGGCAGTGAACTGATAGCATCTGCTGAATGCCTACTTTACTCATAACATTCTTTTCTCAGAAGAAGAAAAATTACAAGAATAAAAAATTAGAGGGTAAAGTCTTTTATTTAATGAAACAAAAATTTAACCTGATTCCCAAAATATATATCCTTGGCTGGGGATTTAGCTCAGCGGCATAAGCACCTGCCTGGTAAGCGCAAGGTCGTGAGTTCGATCCCTGGTACACAGACACAGACACACACACACACACACACACACACACACACACACACAATCTAAAACATACATCCTTGATGATACCTACAAAATAAAAAGTTATCAAAAATCATAAATGAATGCTCTAGCATATGAGCTTATAAATATTGATAAAAAAGAGAAGAAAAACTGCTGTTAGCAAGGATGTCTCTCGGGGAGACAAATTTTTGTTCAGCTGGAGACAGAAGAAAGCAATGTGGGCTGATTCTCAGTGGTTCAGGTCCAGAGAGTAAGAAAGCTCAGGGCTAGGGTGCTACCACCTCCTAGCTTTGTGGCTTGAAGTAAGATGCATTACCACTCCAAATCAGTTTTTTCATTTGTAAATTGGGAATAATTTTTATTTTTGAGTTAGCATTAAATAAGATGATATATTTATATGAACAGTAATGGTAAAAGCATTATCTTTTAATATTCATTGTTCATTTATTATTCAAATGAGAGAAATTGGGTTTTTAGGTATAGGGAATACTATATACAAAAGTGAAGAGGAAACAACCAGACTATGCTACAAATGTTCAATTTTAAATGGTAGAAATATTATTTTAAACACACAATATTTAATGACCTATATAAAGTTCTTTGTATAATTTTAAATGCCTCTAAAATCTTTAAAATATTCATATACATCCAGAATTTCAAATATGACTATCCATGCTAACCTTTAACAATATGTTTATAATGAAAGAGTATGTATGCCATGCCATTTGTTATGCTACTTAGCTAATCACTATGCACAGTAATCCAAGAAGCTCTGTAGTACCTTGATATCAGCACAGGCTCCTGGAATCCAAGCACATGGTCCTTAAAGAAGAAGAAAACCCTAATTTGAGGTAAGCAGCCTTCAGCTCTTGGCTCAAATCACTCAGTAGATGCAACTTTTTTTTTTCCATGTAAAATAGGTAGCAGTAAATGCTATTTGAGAACCATAAAGCAAACAAAGCAACGTTTGTAAAAGTCACTGTATTAGTCACTTTCCTGTCACAAAATACCAACATCTGCAATACAGAGAGGTTCTTATTAAAGTCACTGTTCCAGTGGGTTCAGTTCAAAGTCAGCTGTCCCCAAGGCAGATACAGCGTGGTGGAAGGGCCTGGTGAAAGACAGCAGGTCACTCGGTGGCAGCCAGTAAGCAGAGAGAGAAGGGAGGAGCAAGGGACAAGAATAGGCCCTTCTAGGTCACCATGTACCCCCAGTGACCCATCTCCAACAAGGTCCCACTTCCTCGCTACACATTCAGCTGTTTCCACGGATGAGTTTAGCACACCCATGATCCAGTCACCTTCCAAGAGCTCCGCCTTTAGGGACATGAGGCATTTAAGATTTAAAACGGTCACTGAACGTACTTCTGGCCATAATCTGGATATTTAACCGTTGCCCTCTAGTTTTAGCAGGAGTCAAAATCTGTATCTACCACACTTTGTTTTAAACCTTGACTAGTGTGTTCTGTGATTAGTGTTTTCTATATACAAATTCATTTAATATTCATAATAGGCACGATTTTCATCCAATTTTACAATAGAAAAACTAAGGTAGAGTGAACTGAAATATTTTGTCTAAGGTCAGGCATTTAGTAAGTTGTCAGGCAGGTTTAGATCTGGGACCATCAAGCTCCCCAAAGCTAGGGTTTCACTCACTAAGCTACAGAACCTTGTTTATATCAGAAATATAGTAAGGAGAACACAGGTACACACTGTGCATCTTGTCTCTGTTGGGGTTTTGTTCAAATATTAAGTTTTTGTAAGGTTTATAAATACTGAGCCTATGGAACTGAGGGTGATCTTAGAGATCATCTGCAAGTCCAATCTCTTTTTTTATAAGTCCTCGTAGAGGGCATGAGAGTCAATGATTGCCCGCCATGGCACTTGTCCCGATTACAGAGAAGTGACTGGTGCCCAGATCTCTTGCTCGAGTGCTGTTTCCATTCCACAGTACTGCCGCTCTAGCTGTGTAGGAGATAATACATCCTATTGTTAAAATCACGTTTATGAGAAACTTATGGTGATACAATTCACACAAGATGCACCCTTACGAAGTATACATTTCAGTGGCTTCAGTATATTCCCAAAGTTTTGCTGTTTCATCAGTATCTAATTCCAAAACCTTTTATCACCGGAAAAAGAAACCTCATACCATACCTATTAGCAGACAAATTTTATCTCCTCCTCCCCAGCCATTGACAAACACTAAAACGCTACTTTCTACCTTTATGAATTGTCTATTCTGGGCATTTCACATAAAAAAGACACATACTGCACATAGCCTTTGCCTCTGGCTTCTTTCACTTTACATAATGTGTTCATGGTTAATTCATGTTGTAGCATGTATCAGTATTTCATTCCTTTTTATTACTGAATAATATTCCACAGTGTGAATTGTATCATATCTGTTTATCTGTTTGTCAGTTGACAACATTTGGGTTATCTTCACTTTTTGCTGTTATGAGTAATCTGGCCACAAGCATTCATGTATAACCATTTGTATAAGCATATATTTTTGGTTGTCTTGTCTTTGGTTAGCTTAGCTCTATGAGTAGAATTGCTGGAATTGCTTGGTCATAGCTATGTCTAATGTTCTGAGGTATTGTCACAGTTTTTCAAAGTGGCTATATATATATATGCCAGAAATGGGTTTAAATTTCTCTGCATCTCATCCTTACTTGATTGCTGTCCAACTGTTTGTTATAAGCATCCCAGTGATTCTGAAATGGTATCTCCCTATGGGATTAATTTCCAAATCTTTAATGATTAATGATGCTAAATATCTTGTCTCGTGCATTTACATACTTTTGGAGAAAAGTATATTCAAATCCTCTATTTTTAAATTGCATTATTTGTTCTTTTTTTTGAGTTGTAAAAATTCGATTTCTGGGTATCAAACTTATCAGATACATTATTTATAAATATTTCCTTTCATTCTGTGAATTTTCTTTTCATTTTCTTGATAGTGTCCTTTAAAGCATTAGTTTTTGCTTTTAATGAAGTCTAATTTATCTGTTTTTGTTTGTTGTTTTAAATGCCTTTTGTAAAAAAAAAAATACCTGATCTTCTAAGAGTTTCATAGCTTTACATTTAGGCCTTTGACCATTCAGAGTCAATTGTGTATATCGTATGATGTAAGGATTCAACTTCATTCTGCTGCATGTGAATATTTAACTGTTCACGCACCATTTGTTGACTTGAATTGAGTAGCCATGGCATCTTGTTGACACATTCTCTCATATATTGAAATAAATACGTATTCTTACTGCGTAAACTAAGTGATTCAATTGGTAGTTGCATTGTTTTCTTAAATGATAGGACTATAGCAATATCTCTATTGTTTTGTTCACAAAATTAAGGATAATACTTTATTATAGTATCATTTAAAATGTATAATATTTCACTAAAGATAGAGACCTAGATCACCCAATCTCTCAATAAGTTGCCTAACTTTAAAGCTTTACATACAACTGAAGTTACTGTGAATTCTTTGAGGCTAACAGATCTGAGTTCAAATCTTGGCTTCATTAATTACTAATTTTTATAACTTGGCAAGTTCTTCATCTGAGAACTAAGTTATTGTTAGAATTGAATAAAATAATTAAAATATTTTATTAAAATATTTAACAAAATTACTGGTACATTACCTATAGATAAGAAAAAAATACTATATGTCAATTAAAAATAAATAATAATGGTAATTATTCATTCATTTATGAACCCATGTATCCAATCACTCATTCATTCAGGAAAAATTTATCAAGTGCTTATAGAATGTTAAAGTTGATGAATGAACTGAATGAAGCCTCTGATTATATAGAGCATAGTTCGCAGTGGGGAACACAGCCAATAAATCAGTAAATATTGAAGTGTCAAGTAGGGGTAAGTATATCAGAAAAAACATAAAGCAGATGTTAGAGAATAAGGAGTGTGAAGTTTTTCTGATAAGATAATAGGGAAGGTGTACTTAAGAAGTGATCTAGATGAAAGGAGAAATGACTGGAAACGTTGAACATTTTTTCATGTATTTATTGTCTATTCATGCTTCTTCCTCTTAGAAGTGTCAGTTCATTTCAGGTGCACATTTTTTTAAATTGGATCTTTTATTTTGGGGTGTCTGATATTTTTTAGTATTTTATATATTTTAGATATTAGTCCCCCATTGGAGGAGTAGCTACCAAAAATGTTTCCCCATTCTGTAGGTTGTCTTCACTTTGTAGGTTGTTCCTTTTGATGTGCAGAAGTTTCTTGATTTTTGTAATCCCATTTGTTGATTCTTGGTATTATTTTTTGTGCAATTGTGGTGTATTCAAAAAGTTCTTACCCATGCCTATGTTTTCAAAAACTTTACCTATTTTATCTTCCAGGAGATTTTATTTTAATATCTAGGTCTTTCATCCATTTTGATTTTATTTTGGTGCATGGTGATAGATAGGAGTCTAGATTGAATCTTCTGCATGTGCGTGAACACTTTACCCAGCTGTCTTTCCTCCAGTGTATGTTGTTGGCCCTTTTGTCAAAGATCAGATGACTTAATGTGCCTGGGCTTGTTTCTGCATCTTCTATTCCATTCCATTGACCCATGCATCTGTTTCCATGCCAGTACCATGCTGGCTTTTTTCTTTTTATCACTGTAGCTTTTTAATATAGCATGAAATCTGGGATTATGAGCTTCCTACTTTGCTTTTGCTGCCTAGGATTATTTTTGCTATTCTGGATCTCTTCTGGTTCCATACAAATTTTAAAACTGTTTCTCTATTTCTGTGAAGAATGCAGTTGGTATTTTGATAGGAATTGCATTAAATATATATATCAGTTTTAGTAGTATGGCCATTTTTTCTGTATTAGTTCTACCTATCCAGGAACAGGGGATAACTTTCCATTTTCTTATGTCATTTGTTATTTCTATTTTCAGAGTACCGTAGTTTTTGTGGTAGAAGTCCTTTACTTCCATGGTTAGGTTAATTCCTAAATATTAAATTTTTCTTTAAGCTATTGTAAATGGTATTGTTTTCCTAATTTTTTTTCAGTAAATTTATTGTTGTATAGGAATGTAATTGAGTTTTGTGTGTTGATTTTGTATCTTGCTCTCTTGCTAAACTTGTTCATTAGTTGTAAAAGTCTCAGTGGAATTTTTTGGATTGTCTATGTAAAGGACCTTGTTATCTGCAAACAATGATAGTTTGACCTCTTCATTTCTTATCTGTATCTTTTTAATTTTTTTATCTTTCCTGATTCCTCTAGCTAATGTTTAAAATACTATATTGAACAGGAGTGGTGACAGTGGACATCTTTGTCTTTTTCCTGAATTCAAAGGGGAAGCTTTCAGCTTTCCCCAATTTAATTTGAGGTTCTCAGTGGGTTTGTCATAAATTACTTTTATTAGATTGGGATAAGGTCCTTTATAACTGTTTTTTCAGGGTCTTTATCAGTAATAAATGTTGACTTTTTCTGCATCAGTTGAGATGATCATATGATTTTTGTCCTTGCTTCTGTTTATATGATGTATTACATTTATTGATTTGTATATGTTGAACCATCCTTGCATCTCTGGGATGAAGACTACTTGGTCATGATGTATGATCTTTTTTATGATTTATTGCATTCTACTCGTCAGTATCTTGTTGAGGATTTTTGTGTCTACATTTTTTTTTTTAAACAGATAGGCCTGTTGTTTTCCTCTTTAGATGGCTCTTTGTCTGGTTTTGCAATCAGGGTTATACTAGATTTCAGGAATGAGTTTGGAAGTACTCTTTCCTTTTCACTTTCAGTGAAGAATTTGAGGAGTATTGGTGTTAGATCTTCCCTGAAGTTCTTGTGGAATTCAGCAGTGAATCTATCAGGTTCTGGAATTTCCTTAGTTGGTAGGTTTTCATTATTACCTCACTTTCATTGCCTGCTTTTATATCTTCTTGATTCAGTTTTGGTAATTAATATGTCTCTAGAAATATATCCATTTTGTCTAGTTTCTCTCATTAGTTGGAGTATAAATCTTTCTAGTATTTAACTAAAAATCTTTTGGATTTTGGTGGTGTCCATTGTGATTTTGTCTTTTTCATTTCTAATTCCTCTGACATAGGTCTTTCCTTTGTAAAACAACACTGAGAGTTCATCTTACTCCAGAAAGAATAGCTGCCATGAAAAAATAGCAATAACAAATGCTATTATGAGGGCCGGGGATCTAGCTCAGCGGCCTAAGCACCTGCCTAGCAAGCACAAGGTCATAAGTTCAATCCCTGGTGCCGCAAAAAAAATGCTATTATGGCTTTGGGTGAGGGGGTACACCCTTCTACATTGTTGGTGGAAATGTAAACTAGTACAACCACTTTAGAAATCACTATGAAGATTCCTAAAAAAACTAAAAATAGAAATTTCCATGTGACCCAGCTATTTTCCTTCTATGTTTCTTACCCCAAAAGTTAAAGATATCACACTACACTGATACATGCATACTCATGTTTCTAGCAGCGCAATTCACAGAGGCTAAATCTTGGGAGCAGTCTACATACCCATCAATAGATAAATGCATAAATAAAAAGTGGTATTTATACACAATGGATTACTATTTTGTCATAAAGAAGTAATTTGTTGTAAAATGAATGCACCTTGATACCATAATGTTAAGTGAAATAAAATCAGACACATAAGCTTAAATGTTAGCATAAGTTATAAATAATTTAAAAACCAAAAGAAAAGATAGGCAATAGGAAGGGATTCTTGAGATGGCAGGAGAAGGGAGGGAGTAGAGAGTGCTATGGTTAGACCTAAAATATCCCTTAAAGTGTCATGCACTCATAAGTGGAGCTTTTGGAAGGCGACTGAGTTGTGGGATGGTATAACAGGCTTGGTGTTGGGAGGTGAAGCTTGATAGGAGGAGATACATCACTAAGGGTGCAGAGTGGAAGAGTTTATCTCCAGCCCCAGCTCCTCCCTTTGTGCTCTCTGCTTCCTTTGTGCCGTGCCTTGCCATGTGTGCCAGTTTTCTTGGCTATGGCCCTGTGTCATGCCATCCTGGTCTGGAGCCAGTCAACCATGGACTGAAATGTGAACCAAAATAAACTTCTCTTCCTTTAAGTTGCGGATGTTGAATGTTGTGTCTCAGCAAAAAGGAAAGTAACTAAAATAGAGGGAAAGGGGAATAAAAGAAAATTAAGACACACTATTTACAGATACCTACTCCTTTCAATAAATGTCATCTTTATATGCTACAATCATAGAGTAATAAAAATAAGTAAATGCAGATAAAATAAAAATCTAAATATGTTTTTTTAAAAAGAAAGGAGGAAATGATCCTCTAAATCAGGAGTATGGAGTGTTGCAGACAAAGAGTTTGGGAAATTGAAATGGGAGCAGGAATGGCAGGAAGTGAGACTATTGGAGTAGTCAGTAGATACATGTAATAGCTTGAAGCAGGAGTAATGAGAAGAGATCTGATTGGAGTGCATTTAGAATGCAAATCATCAGTCCTTGCTGGTGGCTTGATTCTAGGATAACTCCTTAAGATTTTATCAATGGAAGAAGATGGAAGAAAGTGCTATTTAGAGAGATGAAGATACCTACAGAAGAGCATGTTGGATTGGATGGACACAAGGTGCCACTGGGGACTTGATAAAGATCCAATGGAGACAGCCAATCACTTAAGATATAAGGATTGAATTCAGATAAGAAAACAGAGACAAAGACATAATATGAGGAAACATCAGGTTATGTTTAGTGTTTAAAGTCAGGGCAGGAAGAGTTTACCTGATAAATAAGTATATGTTGAGAAGAGAAGGATATGGAGTGAGCCCTGAGACACTCCTACTTCAAACTCAACAAGGGAAGTAACTCACCATGGAAAGTGAAGTAACAGGAAAATCAAGGGAGTATAATATCCCAGGAGACAAATTCAGGAAGAATTCGAGTGAGGAAAACTTGATCAAGTTGTCATAAATTTCTGAGTTCCAGAAAGATAAAGGCCAAAAGACTATCATTGGACAGGAAAGATGGAGATCATTGGTGACCTTGACAAATGTGGTTGCCTGACAAAATGAATTTGTGATAGAGAGGAAGGTGAAGAAATAATGTAGTGGCTAAGTCCCAATTAGATGCTATAGTATGTGTTCAATGCACACTATGACAGCTCATGAGATCCAATTCAAAGGCAGCACAGTAGACTGAAAAGAAAAAAAATCAGAATCAGACAAACGAGTTCAGCAGTATCACCTGCAAATTTTAGTTTATTGGTTTTATTTATAAATCTGAACCAAATTTGCTGTTCTGCATTTGCTTATTACAGATACATCGATGTGCTTTGTAACTGCATGACTGGGAAAATTCACCTCTTGCTTTGGGAGCTTTCTCAGTAACAGAAAAGCTAAAGGCATTTTTCTGATGGAGGAGCCATATATAAATGATAGCAGGGATGTCAGAAGGCTGCTTAAAGGAAATAGATTAGGTTGTAGATAAAATGCAAAGACCCCTAAAATAAATGTGAATTTTTCTTTAATCTTTATACAATTTTAAAAGGAAAATTATACGTTGCAATATTTATTTCAAAATGCTCACACTGCATTGTGAGAGCTCAATGCTTCTATGGGTCTTAATTTAATTTAGAAGCAGCTACATTTTCTACCTAGAAGAACAGTATCAACCACAGTTCCCAAAATGCTGCTCCCGGGTAGTAATCTGATGGAACTCATGATTCCATAGGGAGAATGTTATGTAGCATTTCCAAATTAATTTTTTTCTGTATCGTAAGATCTTGGCCTTTCTACTTTTAAATGTTTAAAATGTGTATTGTTTTAATTAAATGATGGTAGTCATGTTGAATGCTCTGACTTAGAAAAATTAAAAGCTAAACTTTAATTTCATTCAAAAGTGTCTTTTGAAGTTATTCCATAACTATCAAAATTCTGATATCTGGAATTATTTGTTTCAATGTACACTGACTCTTTAGATTTTCATCAATAAATATTGGTTCATTTAATTATGAAATTATCAAAAAGAGTTTCTAAATACCATTGCTGTTAATAGATGTGGTGTTGCCAAGCAATGGTCTGTACATACAGGCAATTTTCTTTACACATACACAGTGTGAAGCCTGACATATGCAAAAACATTGATAGTTGTGCTAATTTCAACTCCAATAGGAGGTTGACCAGATGATGCAGATCAGATCACACTATTTCTTCAAATCCTTCTCAGTTCAGTGGAAGGAGTTGATGAATTGGATATAAGAGAAATGAGATCTTTGTCAGGAGTTTCCACGTTCTAAATCAAGTTTACACAATTTTCACTTCATGTTTTTCATACAAAGACAAATGTGCAAAGAGAATTACGTTTTAAGTAGCATGGGCTCCTTTTAGTTCATATCAGTGAAGATGAGCATATGTCTGATCTTAATACAGTATTTAGAAACTGTTTTATTTATTTCTTCCCAAGCATAGTATAGACATACCATCCAGATCTTATGTAAACATCAATCACAATCCATGAAAAGATGGGTGCTCCTAAACTGTTGTTGTTTTTTTTTTAATATTTGTGCATCATTTGTTTTAGTGCCCATTCTATGGCTTTAGTAATTCTTAATCAGTCATGTATGCTTTACATAGAATATATTACTGGGTATTACACTTATAAAAGATGTAATTTCTGGTGTCAATAACTTGATTATGGCATTTTTAGGAAGATGTAAAGCCAGTACTGGGGAAGGTGCTAACTTTGCTGTCCTGACAAACTTGGCTTTATCACTTAATTTTCTTATCCTCTCTTTTTCTGTAGCAAAGGGATAGCAATGCTAAACTTATTAGGTATTTAGTTGCATTACTGGTTGTTATAAGAATTAAGTAAGATACTGTGTTTATTTATCAAATATTTATTAAATATATGTAAACAAAAATACTTAGTAAAGAGCTTGAAGTATGATAATTACTTAATTACAATCACAATTATTTCAACTTTCATTCTTGATTCAGATAACTGACCTTCTTCCATAATGCTTTATGCTAACGTTCCTATCTTGATGATAGTCTAAACTTTCTCCTTTGTTCATGACTTCAAATAATTGTCAGTGTTTGGGAGTTACTGTTAATCCTTGCCTCCTTCTTCTATTGCCCTTGAGTTAGTCATCATTTTTCTGTTATCCCTGTCTATGTTGGTTACATAACTATCTGTCCAGTTCTTATCCCTCAGAATGAATATGGTCTAATATATCCTGTAATTAGATTACCCTCATGTTGTTTCCTAAAAATTGAGCATAGTTATGAAACTTCTTCATAGAGTAATACTCTTCTTTTTCTATAAGCAGATATCTCTAACAATGCACTTACATTTTTTACTTCTCAAAAATTGTTTTTTAAATTATATTTACTTTTTCGGATGCCTATGTGTTTTTATTTATATATGTTCCCAGACAACCTGTAATGTTTAAAAATATCCAACAACAAAATTGGTCATTTTACAAAGGTATTCAAAAGCAAATTATAAGCTGTGTTCAGAACTTCGGTTCACCAAGTAGGAGCTAAGCATTTTGGAGCTCACTAATTGACATAGAATTGTTATTACCTAGTAAGTAAATAATTACTTGTAAGACTTTGAGTAGAGCCCTTTTACATCTGACTCAAGCAATGGATCACTCTTCATAAAATTTTTGTTCATTATTACACATTTGTTGTTACTTTAATTTGAACGAAATGTTCCGAAATAACATTGTCTCTGAATCCAACAACAGGTATTTGCCTACCTATACCTCAGAAGTTTTGTTTGTTTTGATTGACAGAGGAAAGCCATGCTGTCACATGTCTGCTCAAATAAGTTAACATTACCATCTAAATCAATTCACTTGAAAATAACATGTCTACATCCCCAAAAGTATTACATATATCAGAAAATATTCATGCAAAAAAGTTGAGAACTAACAAAATTTATTTTCTCCTTGCTTTCATGATGCCGTCTCCTGACCTTTACCTGTATCCTGAGTCAAGCACAAATTCTAAAAGAGAGAACCACAGAAAACCGAAGGAAAAAAGGATGGGGCGGGGTGGGGAAAAAGTTAAGAGAAAGAGCAGAGGAATAGGAAGCGCAGTTCTTCCTTTCTCAAGATAGGCAGCGAGGCACAAAATGCCCCTAGCACAGAAGTTCAATCTGAAAGACTATCTTCCCCGTCTAAGCAGCATCTAGAACCTAAGATTGATGTTCTGAAAAGGGAGTGGAAGGCATTGTATTTTCTCTGTAAGGAAAAATGTATTGTTTCTCTTTAATAAACGCAAAACCTCATATTTTAAAGTCATAACATAGGAAACCATAAGATACACACTAAAATCATTTTGTTGATTGGAAGTTATTACAGCTGTTGCATATGTTTTTTAAAGCCAAATATGAATATTTTATGCAGTATTTCCAACATAGTTTTTTCAAGAAAAACAACCATTTGCTATGATAAGTACTGGGCAAATCCTGTGTTTTTTTTCTGATAGCAAAAGCATTGTGTTTCAGGAATTCACAGAATCATACCACTTTTCCTTTAACACACAACTTTATAAGATAAACTTCTGTACATGCAAAAGAAGCATACTCTAAACCATGTGTCTTGAGTACTGAATTACAGTACTTCCACCTAAATTTAGAATGCCAGCTCTTGTCACGGCTCCTGCTCTCTCCATACCTGCCTTGTACATTTAAACCTTTGAGCCCTTACAATTTCATCTTTGTATTCCAGTCTCAAAGGCATTCACCATTTTTTTTAGCAAATAAATGAGTAACTTTAGAGAAGAAGTGATAAGAAACACTTTATTTTTTGCCTAACGACTTGAAATCATGGTTTGAGGTAGATTTTTTAAATATCCGTTTTATAGTAAGGAAAGAGAAGCTTAGAAAGGTTAAGTAGACCACCCAGGAGCACAGCTAGTGAAATTATTGAATCGGGATTTTAACCATTTCTTCCCTAAATTCTATATACTTTCTATACACTTTCTACTACATCTCTTTGCCTCTGAAAAGTAGTAATGCACAAAGAGTAACGGGGGTAAAGATTACCCCTAATAGAGCAAAATTTACGTGGGGGTAAAATAAGAAAGTAGTCTATTTTCAAAAAGCTCAGAATATTAGGGATACTTCATGAATGCTCACATTCATTTGATTTGTTACTCCTTATTGTGAAAGAAGTAGAGCCAGCAATGCAAGTTTACTCTCACAAGAGAATTGCCAGTGCTTTAATAAGCTACCCTGCTGCATTGCCTTCAATGATGCAATGACTGTTATCTTTGTCGGTCTGTACAGTATACTAACTTACAACCTAGAAATGTGTGTGACTTTCTCCTACTGAGAAAGAGGAGGAAAGGAGCAAAGAATTCTAATGTAATCCTAAGAATAGTCAAAAAGCATATTTTCCTCTTATAATCTCATAATGGAGTTCTTTCTTGTGATCAAATATTTAACCGATTTATACCTGGAAGAACCACCACCAAAGAGAAATTAGAATCATATATGCATCCAAAAGGGTGTCAGCAACATTGTCTCTCAAAAATTAAATGAGCAACAGCTTCCTGCTGCTACCTAGACTTGAAAGTCAAAAAGAGCAATGGTAGGGCTGGGGGCAGGGGGTGCATTTTACTGATAGAGCACATGCCTGGCATGTGTGAGGCACTGGGTTTGATCCCTAACACAATAAAAAAAATTAAATAAAAATTGAAAAGAGCTCCACTTAGTGGGATTATCTATTCACAACTGCCCGGAGACTAGTAAGAAAAGGATCTTCACGAGTCTTTATTATTCGGTATATGCACCTCTTTCTTCCCCTTAGATGAGCATGTCAATACATCATACATGTAGTTTATTTAAAAAGTGCAAGTTTTCTTTAGGTGATGCTTACTCCTAACATTTTATCACTCAGACATTATAGCATAGGTTTAACAATACTTAAGAATCAGTATTAAGCCTATCAACACTACATTACATGGGAAGCATATTAGGAAAGAACTATTATGATTAGCATTCTCATTATTATAACAGATCACAGGCTATCGCTGGTATTTAGAACAAGCTTCTACTACCCGTTCTGTATTCCTATTGCTTCCAGCTAGCACCTCAACAGGTCTCGGTTCTCCCCGGCGGGATGACACATACCTTCATTCCTGAAGGCTCTGGACCATTTGTCATCCTCTCTGGATTAGGTTGTTGTAGTTTCCCGTTGACCTCCATAATGGCATGGTAATACTAGAAGTCATCCTGTGGGATCTCTTGCACTCCAAGTGTATTCTTCCTTTCCTCCATCGTGGAATAATAGTCCAGTTTCCCCTCGATAGATAGTCTGGGTCAGTCACCCCAGCCAACACCATAAATTCCTTTTTAGCTTATTTACTTAGAGGGATGAGGAACCCAAAATGACCAAGGGGAACATCTTAACTTCCCGTTCAATGGAATGATTGTTGTGCTTCCCATTGCAAGCCTTCCTTACTCTGGAACTAAGATTTCTAGGCCAGAGAAGCATAAAGTCACAGGAACCGGAAGCAAAAATTTTCTTGTGGATCACTGGGGGTAATAGTAAATGGTGCCATTGCCCCTTCTCCCCTTGATTCCTGGATTATTGAATTCTGACCTTGGGAAACACAGTACCATGTAGATGCTGATTCAAAGCATGTACAACCTTTTGAAGAATCTTGCCCCAGTCCTGCAAGGTATGGCCACCTAGTTGGCACTGTAACTGTATCTTCAGAAGTTCATTCCATTTTTCTAACAATCCAGTGGCTTCTGGATAGTGAGGACCATAGTAACACTGGTGAATTTCATGAGCATGAACCTATTGCCTCACTTCTTTGGCCATAAAATATGTTCCTTGGTCAAAGGCCGTGCTGTGTGGAGTTCCATGATGGTGGATAAGACATTTTGTAAGTTCATGAATGCTGGTTTTGGCAGAATCATTATGTGCAGGGAAGCCATATCCAGTTTGGTGCTGAATCAATCATTTGGGAGTTTCTTACTTAAATTGGTACAACAGTTAACTATCACAGTCCTTGAAATTTAAATGCTACCAATGATGATGATGATAGTTAATATATATTGAGCAAATGGCAGGTGCATACGTAGCTATGTTTTAAATACATTATCTCATTTAATATTATAAGAACCCTGTGATAAAGTTGGTTGCCATTACTATCACCAGTTTAGAGAATAGAGACGTGATGGACAGGAAACATAAGCAGCATGCTCAAGATTTCACTGTAACATTTCTAACAAACTTTCTAGTGACACCATAGCACTTGTTGTTGATATCACTTCCAGTCACACAAGATTTGAAGTCTTTTAAGATTTCCTGTTGCTCCAGGATCCTAGATAAAGTCTGCAGGGTTCTAGTGTGAAAACTTCCTCATCAAGCATCAACTGAATAATAGTTCAACTACAGAATGTCTCTATAAGTCTTTTTTTTTTGCAGATTTGGAGGGGGGGTAATGAGGGTTGAACCCAAGGCCTTGTGCATACTTTTTGAAGTTTCACAGTACATACCATTATTTTGCTGCTCCAGGTTAAAGTAACCACCAAATTCCTCTGCATATCTTTGGCATGCAGTGTACTTTCTAGTGCCAGAATTCATGGTATTAAATTCCAGTATGTAATAAATCATGCTGTGTGTGACTTCTGGCTCTTTTTGTCAATCAAATATTCTCATTATTTATTGAGACCTACTCTATTTTAGATCTTGTATATAGTGCAAAGTATGTATCATTATTATTATTTATTTTGCAGCTGAGAATACTAAAACTAAGAGAGATAGAAGTGAAGCGTGGAGTCATCCCATCAATAGAAGGAGCCCAGACTGAATCTAAATTACACTGGGTCTCAAACTTTGCTGTGTCTGCTCTATCACACTTTGTGTCTGAGAGAGGCATGATGCTGAGAAAGGCTCAGAGATGTGCACAGCACATTGAGGGTTTCAGGTTTTTAACACAAGGGCAGGAAGACATGATGCAAAGCAATACAGAACGAAGTGCTCCATTCATGTGCTGCAAATAAGTCTCACGAGAACACAGAAGAGAGGGAAGGTGGTGTGTACAGGAATGACCTGGGAAGGCTTTCTGGAGAAGGGGCCTCTGAGTCAGCTCTTAAACAGTGAGTAGGAACTAAAGGAGTGAGAAGAGAATTTTGTGGGCAATGGAGACCAGGAAGGCTCTCTTTTGTTGCATTTGTGAATAATTTCAAGGGTTTTTAAGGCAACAAGGTTGTCCACCATGATAAGCCTTTAATACTAGACTGAAGAATTTCTACTTCCTCCATTCATCAGTTGAAGAATCTCTCAATTTTTGAAAAACTAACATGTCGGAACTATCCTGTAGAAGGAATCATATATAAGAGTTATACTTTAGACGATGAACCTGACAACTGTAAACGTGAACTGTAGCAGGAAGACTGGATCGCGGCTTTGCAGGAAGACTGCAAAATAAGAAAAACATAGAAACTAGCTTATAGGTTCTTTTTAGTATTAAGTGAGATATATATGTAAAGCACCCAGACTGAGGCATGGCACCCAAGTGTTCAAATAAGTGAGCTATCATTACTTCAGTGTTCTAGCTGTGAGACTGAATGAGTTCAAATTCTGCACTTTCTTACATTTAACAACTTTTATAGCCAACTCTTCACTTAAAGTCTTTTAGTCCAGCATCAGACACAAACAAGTAAGGTACTTTCCATCAAGTTTTCTTGTTGACATCATCTTCATTTTCCTCTCCTGCTCCTACCCTCAGGGCAATACAGTGACTTTACTGTGATGTGGTCTTGTTGACTTGTAGTATCCCTTTCATCATTTTTTTTTGTCATTTTCTTTCTGGTATTGAGGATTGAACCCAGCGCCTTTTACACTACATCCCTAGCCCTTTTTTTGTATTTTTTATTTTGAGGTATGGTCTCACTAAGTTGCCAAGCTGGGCTTGAATTTATAATCCTGCTTCAGCCTCCCAGAGTGCTGGGATTACAGGCACACACCAGTACTCCCAGTCCTTTTGTCTTTTACTTCTCCTCCAGATAATACATGAGAAGTCTTCCTAAGCATGTCTTTGCTTGTGGGCACAACTATGAAAGAAAGGCAAAATTTTGACAATGATATTAAAATTAATGGAAGAATTCAGGTTTTCTAAGGGGAAAATGTCAACATAGAATTTCCCTAGAGGAGAACTTCATTGGGAGCAAAATTTGTATTATACTAACACTGAGTTGTAAACTGACAATTAACATACAAAACCAGAAGGCATATTTAACATCTTAATTATGACAAGAGCCATAGCCAGAAGAGGAAAAAGAAGACAATGTGATGGGAAAGAGGGAGGATAAGTAACAGTCAGAGCTCTATGTCCCTGGCTTCTTCCCCATACATAACCTCAAGACATTGTTTGAATCACTTCTTTGCTCACAGGCACAATGAGTAGACAGTTATCAATCAAATAACCATCCTCCCAAAATACCACAATATAGGGATGACAGAGGCTACAAGTGTCTTGTCTTTCTGAGTTACATAAACAGAACTGCACCAAGTATCATTATATAGCTTTAAAAAAAACGCTAAATAAAAGAAGCATTTATTCCACTCAAGCAATCACAGAATGAGAGTTGACTATGTGTTGGGGTCATAAAATACTCTCCAAAGAACATTCTCAGTGTATTTGGTACACATAGAGTTGGTGTACATAATGTTGGTCAATTCATGAAATCATAAACTTTTAGAATGAAAGGGACCATCTCCACCAACTATGTTGTTTCCCGTATTATTGACCACACTAAAATGGAAAACTTCTAGGGATTAGGACACTGTAGCTATCTGTAACAGCCCATTCTGTGTTTCTATTTTGAACTTGCTTCAAATTCTCACTTACATTGTGAGAACCTCAGGATTAGGGTAGGGGAGGAGAGCAGTATCTTATTCTAAAGGCTTCATATGCATAATCTAATTTACCCTCACAAAACCTTCATGATGAGTCTGACCTTAGTTTTACAGATGAGAAATCTG
>RJWT010000542.1:0-63755 GCA_004365215.1 Cuniculus paca
TCTTTCTCTCTCTGTCTCTCTCTCTCTCTCTCTCTCACACACACACACACACACATACTCACCATGCACACACACAAAAGTTTCATGATACTCAATGGTTATTTTCTGGGCAGGTTTCCAAATTTCACAGAACACATATCTTGTGTATCTCCTCTTTTTCTCTCCCCTTAAGGGACAGAGATGGGAAATCATGGGCAATAAGGAGTGCTCAGTTGCTGTTGGTCAGTTACTGAAATAACCTGCGGTCTTCCTTTCCCATCAACCCTCAACAGTTATCTTGCACCTGTATAGCCACAAAGATTACACAGAAAGTAATATCAAAGGAATGTTTGCAAAGACCCATACACTTCATTTTTTGCCTTGAATCTCATGGATGTTTTCAAGTATAGCCTTAATCCATCCTAAGTGTCAGAAACACATTGACCATTCTCAACACACATCACATTCTGCCATATTGCCACTAATTCTCATGGGCCTGATATCGAGGTAAAAATTTCTTTTATCCTGCCCAAGTTTCTTGTTTACATTCTTCTGCCCCTAGTCAAACCAATGGATTTTTCTTTCCTTTATTTCCTGCTTCTCAAAACATTTCTGTGCTTTAGGTCCTTGCTACTCAATGTGCTCAACTGATCAGCTGCATCAGCATCACTCAGGAACTAGTGAAACTTGTGAGAAAGGTACAGTCTCTGGCCACAACCCTCATTTTTTGAGTTGGGAATCTACATTTTTATAAGATTCCCACATGATCTGTGCACACATAGTAGTTTGAGAAACATTGTTTTAGTTTATTCTCTCCTAGAGGTGAAATCATTTTTCTCCTTTCTTGCTTCTCTCCCTATCCTCCTCTTTTTCTTCCTTCTCCTCATCCTCCTCCTCCTTCTTCTTTGTTCCAGAAGACATTACTTGATCATCCAAAGACCATCTTTGAAAATATCTTAAGGAAAACCTTCTAGGATGAGGGATAGAAATTGTAGTTTTATTATTCAATATTTTACTACCTATGAATAAATTCAGAGATTCCATGGTGTGTAGTGAATGTATCAAATATTTCATTACAACAAACTGCATTATGTGCTTTTGTTTATAAAAAGCAATGTTAATACAAATAATGTCTCAGTTCACATAAAATTGAGCAATGATAACCAGGACCCACTTTATTTGACCAGTTACTAAAGTATGTAGCAGTAGTCTAGGAATAAAATTTTGTTAGGATGTATGTCTGACCACCTCCAAAGTAATCTACTACAGTGACTCAAACCTAATTTAGGTTTCATGTATTTTTACCAACTTAAAAGTATAATAAGGTATTTTAAACATATCACATCACATGATATTTTCAAAACTATGACTATTGAGACTATTTTATGAAGATAGTCTAAATGAACATTGCCCAACAGAAAAATTGCAGCCACATGGGATATTTGAAATATCTTAGAAGATCTTTATTTTTACTTTTAGTTTTAGTTTTATTTTTTTGAGATAGAGTCTTGCTATGTAGTTCAGACTGGCCTTGAACTCACTATGTAGTCCAGGGTGACCTCAAACTCACAGCAACCCTCCTGCCTCAGCCTCAAGTGCTGGAATTACAGACAAATGTCACAATGTCCAACATAGAAGCTGAATTTTCCACAAATGAAAAATCAAATAAATGAAATCAATTTTAGTATTTTTATTTAACTCAGTATATTGTAATATTACCACTTCAACATGTAATCCATATAAAAAATTTAATTAAAATTTTAGATTTTCTTTTTTTCCTAAGCAGAACAAACCACAGCGCATTTTTGCACATACAACACAGCTCAAGTCAAACTAGTCACATTACACAAACTCGAGGCAAGTTCAGAACTAGATTCAGAGGAAAGGGAGTTTAAACCTTGGCAATTTCTCCTCAAGAATGCCAGATTTCTTTCCCTTCAGCATGTTTAAAATTTTGTGCATTTAATTGTAAACTGTACTGGTCCATGTGGGACAGTATACAGTTTATTTACCTTGTTTTGGCTTCTGTTTCTAGTTAAGGAGTGTTCTAAAAATCCGTAACAGTGCCATTTTCTTTACACAAACATAGAGTAGAGAAACCATTCTCTTCTTCCATCATAGTAGTAATCTAATGATGGAAGGTTTGCTCCTTTACATTTTTGAGGCCTTTTTGTGGATGTCAATAACCCCATATTCTCTGCTTGAACACAATATTTTCCCAATAGCTCTCCCACTGCCAGTGTCTTTTTAGTGCCTTTCCTGTTCAGCATTCTAAGCTTGTAACAGTAAAGAGAATCTTTGTGTTATACAATGACAAAGCTTCAAAATCTCCATTATTTTTAATCACTAATATTATATTGCAAAGAGAGAAAGAAAAAAGTCTCTATAAATTCTTTTCTAAATTTCTTTTTCAGTTACTATGTTTCTGGGATGTCTTATTTTTAGATGCTTACACTGTTAGAACACTGTTTTCAGAATCTGAATGTAATTTGTGTAATAAAGTGTTTTCAGAGCATTAGCTGTGAGAGTGTATTTTGTAATTTCTGCATATTTTCAGGGGTTTGTATACAACTTTTGTACAAATTAAGTGAACCACAGATATGGTAAAAATCACACAATGTGTTCAACCAAAAAAAAATATGTTGTACTGTATAAAATTTAGAAGATTTATGTAGCCAACATAAATTAAAAGCCAATCTAGAGCTTTGCACATGTATATAAAGCCAGGTTCTCTTTGATAATTCATGGAGGACTTTTGCCTGTAGTGTTTCAATCAGAGAGTAAATACTTTAATATTTATAATGCTGGACATAGCATAGGTCAAGAATGTGATCATTTTTTTCTAAATCTGAAATCTCAGTGTTACCATGACTACAGAGGTGGCAGAAAGATCCCTGAGTGATAAGCTTCAGTTTCAACCCCAGTTCTAAGATTTGCACTGTAACACTGGACTCACCCCAGAGACTCTGTGAGGTTCATGGTTTAATATGCAAAAAAATAATAAATTCTTCAAACAAATGTTTATATGAATTAAATGAAATGATAAGTGTAACCAGGACCTTTTCATCATAAGGTCTGTATGAACATACTCAGAAGTATATTTTAAAGCAACTGATTCACAGATTAGACATCAGGACACTTAGGTCAGGTGAGTGGTTAACACAGAACCGAGTCTAAGGTGATGCCCATGGCCTCTTCCCTACATTCCTACTACTCAGTGGGCTACAAACATGCAGACCCTCTAGACTTCTCGTGAGCAATCAGGAGCAGATTTGAGAACATGTTTTAATATCTATAAGACATGAACATCATAACTCTGAAACCTCACCTTGTTCCTCCTGAAGATTATGTCTCTTTTTTCTTCTAACTGCATCACTTTACAAGCAAAGTGGATTAATTAGACTTTCTTCCTTAAATGGCTAAACAACTGCAGCTAAGAAGCTGCGATATTTATGCGTAGGTTAAGTATTTTATGTCTAGAAATATAAAGAGCAGTCCCCAAAGTTTCTTATCTCTTGAGGCTTAACAACCTGTGAATTTGTAAGAACTGTCCCCAAGTTGGCCTATCATTTGCGAATCTACCATAGATTAGGCACACTGCTCCATATGAGTCTCTTCAGATCTTGCTGCCCAGTGTAGCTAGGGTAGGGGTCAACAAATGCCTTGACTTGACATACTGTTGAATATAAGAAACACGAACAGTGGAAATCAACAAGGGATGAATGTTTAAATTTTAAGTTTATTACAGTAAAAGACACATTGTCATTATTCCCCCCTCAAAATACCCTCCTTGCTTCAAATACACTTATTCCATTGCTCTGGCACATTCTGAGGTAGTTCTGGAAGCCCTGCTTTGTGAGTCTTTACAAGGAGTGATCAATTTAAACATTCACTAAATTTTTAAAGCACACCTCCACTATGCTCATAATACTTTAAAACTCAGATATGGAGCAGATCACTACTGTTTGCAATAATAAAAACAATCTTCATGAAAGGGTACGATTTAAACAGCCTTCAAAAGTGGGAAGGATTCACAAGATGAAAAGATACTCAAAATGTAGATAAGGACACAAGCAAGTGAACCAAGAAACAAGGAATATATGAAAGACCATGCAAATAGCTGAAGTGCTTCTTGGATAAAGGCAGTAAAGTTAGTGTTTCCACTGTCTAGTAACTGTGGAAGTAAACTGCATCAGGGACAAGTGAGTCCAGAAGTCCAGTTCCTGGGGATGGCTCTCCAGAACATCTGACAAAATATTCCTGGTTTCATTTGGATGAGCCATTTCTTATGCCCTTGAAGCCTCCAAATTTTCAGGCTGGATTCTGTCTGTCTGTCTTTAAGGAAAATTGTGACACTATTTCACATTATATCATAATCAACTCTGAACTGTCTACTATGTTAAAATCAAAATATTTGGAGGTGGAGCAAAAGGTAAACAAAAGATGGTAATTACACTATTCTTATTGTATAGGTATTAAGACGCATTCCCAAATCAACTTACCCTTTTAGCAAAAATGCCTTTAGCATTGCTCACATTTCCTTCATTATCTACTCTCCCTTTGAGCTGACCTCTACTATAACACTTCTTGCCATAAACACATATATGTATTGGTCTTTCCTACTGTGTGGGCGCTTGTTAAAATTAGGCCAATTGCTCATTCATCATGTGTTTCTAGGGCCTAGCCCCATTTCCAGCTTACAGTTGAATGTATCTTTTCTGTATCATAATCATTCCCATCATGCATCCATTTTAATAGGAATATTTTGTTTTTGTTTGTTTAGAAAATAATGATCTGAAAAGCCAATGAAAATGGGCTCATAGGGCTAAATTTCTATTTACTTGATAAATTACAAAAAGAACGATTCTTGGAAGAGATAAGCTATCTTTGAAAGGAACAAATAAAAAAAACACAAATGTTAACTATTGGCCATCTGTGGAGCATGAGCTTTTAGATAGCAATGAAAGAAAGGGGAGGGACAGTTGATTCACAGACCACAGTAAGTTAGCTTCCTTTCATCTTTTTTACTAGACCAGAGATTTGCAGATTGATTGCTTTCATTTTATGTTATTAAAGACAAGCCTGCTTTATTTAAAAAAAAACAGTTCTTAAATATAATAAATCAATCATGAATGGTGGAGTTTATAACACAAGAAGAGTAGATATGTATGACACAAATTTCTTAATTATCACTAAAATCAAGTACTACAGCTAATAATCTATCCTACTTCTATTTTTACTAGCAGCTTGTCTCGGCTACTTTTCTCGCCTTGCTGAGACAAGATGCCTGACGCCCAATATGAAGGGAGGAGAGGTTTATTTCTTACAGTTATGGAGGTTTTTAGTGCATACTCAGCTGGTTCCAAGGTGGGGTGACATGACTGAGGGGCACCTGTTCATGGTGGCTGCAAGCAGCAAGAGCAAACAGGGCAAAAGAGGGAGGAAAACATGCCTCCTTCCTGACCTTACATTGTATGTCAGCTCCACCCCTGGGTGGATGTAGAACTCACACCACCAATCCCAGCTCTAGAAAGCAAGTCAATCACAAACACTAGATTCAACTGCTTCCATGACTACATGAGGCTTGGGGGGCCCCCTAGATACAAACCATAGCACAGTTTATGTCACAGAAGTCTACTAAAGCTAAGTATTTTATCTCAGGAGCTTGGAGAAATCTTGGCACTTGCTCAAGACCAACCAACTGGTAAGAAGCAAATCTAGGAATACTACACTTGATCTTAGCCAAAAGGCCGAGAAGCGATGCAAATCTAGGAATGCCTCACACCAGACCTCATGTACCACAGAAGGAAAACAGGAAGGAAGATGGCTGCTTACATGTGGAGAAACACATTAGGAAATTTTACTGTCTTGCACATCATGGAGATTTGAAAACCAAACATGGATTTGGGGCAAAGCCTCTATCCAATAACAAAGCTAGTATATTTGACTAAGGAAATATCTGCTAATATTATCACTGACCTCTCAAAATAAGGCATTGATCACAAAAGCTTGTATAGATATTTAACTGATTCATGAAGAGAAGCCCCAGAGGCCAAAGACTTCATGGACTTGGAACTCCTGGATTAATGGATTCCTTCCTCTGCATGTAAAAGCATCTGAATATTGCAGAATGGTCACAACAGGACAAGGAGCACTTCCAAAGACCAAGTGCCACAATTTTTCCAGGATCCTGAAGTGCCAGCATACCAGTGCTATCACCAGAAGAGATCCTTAAATGTTAACATTAGTAGAAATAATATGAGAAACAGAATGGGTGGGGCCTCAAAAAATGAACACTGGAACTACCGTGTGATCAAGAAGCACCACTACTGGGTATGTATCAAAAAAAATCACTTTGTGAACAGACATTTGCACTTCCATGTTCATTGCAACACTATTCACAATAGGCTGGCTATGAAATCAACTAAGGTGTCTGCCAACCCTGAATGAATAAAGATATGTGATACATTATACACTATGAAATGACATTCATCCATTGAAAAAAGAATGAGATCTTGTGATCTGCAACATACATGGTAAAGAGGTTGTCATGTTAAGTGAAATAAGCCATACACAAAGAGACAAGTATCATATAACCTCACTTACCTGTGGAATACTTTTTAAAAGTTGATTTCATGGAAGGGAAGAGAAGAATGGGTCGTCAAATGGTGGGGAGAGCAAATTGATCAGTGTGTACTAAGTTACAATTAGAAGCAAGAAATTCTAGTGTGCTGCTTTTTAGCAGAGCAATTACAGATAACAACACTGTACTGCACATTTTAAAAAGCTATAGAATCCCGAGCTTGATGACACATGCCTGTAAACCCAGCACTTGGAAGACTGAGGCAGGAGGATTGCTTCTTGCTGCAAGCTCAAGGTCAGCCTGAGATACTTAGTGAGTGCAAGGCCAGCCTAAACAACATAGTGACATGCTATCTCAAAAAACAAGCAGACAACAGAGGCACCTAATTGTGCTGCTAATTGACATAGCACTGAATTAGATTAATAATGATTCCAATTTTCTTATAGTCTCCAGAGCTTTTGTTATTTTAAAAAAGTTTTAATTGACACAAATGGGACTATGCACAATTATTTGCAAGTGAATCTATAATATTATAGTTTCTACTTTCTAAGAAAAATATAGGAAAAAAATATTTTTACTTGTATACACAGCCCCAAATGAATTTTACATTTTTTTGAACTGGATATAATTTTTATTTAAAAATATTGCACATAGTTACAAAACCAAAGGTCCCAACCATACAAACTGTTTTATATAGTGAGTGTGTGTATGCATATATATATATATATAAAACATATATGTATATGAAACATATATATATATATATATATACACACACACACACACATGCACACATGCACCCTTATTTAAACTTGCCTTGCCTTTCCATCTCTCTATTTGAGTAAAAAGAAGTATACATTCCTCATTCAGGAGATTTTTGATGCTGTAATAATTACCTGAAGGAACATAGAATGAATCCCCAGTAGTTATTATACAAGGTGTTTCATGTAAGGTACACAAAAGGTCATCAACATTAACATAAAATACCAGAATATCTTCACCAACATGCTGCTTTCACTCTTCTTCATAGAGTCCTCATATCAACTTTCCAGTAGGAAAAAAATGGAGTATACAATGTTTTATATACTTACAACTCACTATGCTCAACAAAAAATTGGTATGTATCTCACGGCCTTATAAGATTCATGAGAATTATCTCTCTTGTTTCTGGGTCCTTTACTTGCATTGGCTGGAAAGGATCTCCCAATGGTACATCCCAATTTACCTCTACTTTTTCTTTCAACTGTATTGAGACAGATACTTTTCCTATTGTCTATTTTGTTGACTTTCCCACATTTCCTTTTGCATTCCTTTTAGATGTCACTTTTTCTGGGAATAGCATCCCATCAATCACAAACCCTCCTGGTGGTATTTCTTGATAATCTACTCACTTCCCTCGCCAGTATTCCAAAGGTTTTGAATGTATTCTCTTGGTCCTGTGAACACCTGGTGTGTTGGAGGGTAGCACTAAACTTTCTTGAACCTCATTATTCACATCAGAATTATTCTTTCCAGACATAAATAATGTTTGAGCCCAGAAAGTCCACTTTTCTTCCAAAACTGAAGTTTTACTCTCTCCAGAATCCAAATTAGACTCTGCTGGTGCCTCACAATCATCCTCACTGGTCTAAGACCTTAGGTGAACATTCTATGTGAATGTAATACCATCTGGATCTTTGGAGGGCCCTGCTGTTCTGGAGTAATCAAGATATTTTTTCTTAGTCAAGTCTGTCTTGTCAATTTCCAATGGCTCATTCTGGGCACGACTGGAAACTTCCTCATGGTCAATAAAACCTCCAGAGCCTTTAACATTTAAGAACTTTTGTACTCTTGAGCTGCCCTAAGTAGATGTCTTCTACCTTTTTAATGGAACAATTTTTTTACAATACTCTTAGATAACTGATTTGCTTTCTTAGCAGGTTTTGTCTACTGTGGAGATACGCTGATGCATAATTTCTTTTCTTTTTTTTTCCTGGAGAGTAGGAGTAATTTTATTTTATTTTTCTCAGAAAGTCAGCCTATGTGAAGAGACCCAGGAAATCTGAGATGAGGTGCTGCATACATGGAATATAATGTGAGCAAGGGGATCTACTCTGGCTGAACATTCTTTGTATTTGGGCTCTTTATTTTGAAAGATTTCAGTTAGCACCAGAAGTGTTATTTTTTGGAGCTGCAGATTAATTTTGTTGGTTGTGGTATAGTTATTTTAAAACTTCTCAGTTAAATTGGAAATGATACTGCTATTTGAGCAGGTGAGTACATGCTGTATTCTTTGAAACATGATTGTGCCATTGAAGACAAATGTCTGTTGTCTTCCTACTTCACATACATTTATTGAGTGCACAGTCAGACCTATTTGCTCACTTCCCACACAGGTCTTATTCTGGTTTTTGGACCAGTTCTGAGACTTTGGAAGATCTGTAACTCAAAGAACACACTGTTCTAGGCTGTGCCTAACCTGCAGGGCTTATGAAATTTGAGAAATAATGCATGTGTTCCTTCCAGCCTGAAGATAATATGACTGAGAGGTTTGAGAAATCTGGATGAAAATATAAAGATTTCTTTTTTAAATGACCAGAATATAATTGGTACAACTTCAAAATGTATTTGGCCATGGTTAATATAAAAATAGTTTCCTGGACTTGAGGATAGCTTATCGGTAGAGCCCTTGCTGAATATGTGTGAGAATTTTGATGCTCAACAGAGCAAAAAAATAAATAAAATAGATTTAGGTTTTCACAAGTAAAGATCATCCTCTAATTCTGTTTTGTAAAAGTGATTTACAGTTATCAATATTTAGAGGTTTTGGTAGGTAAGTAATTATGATGTCCTTTCCGCCTCCACCCTCCACACTTTTTAGGCCTTCTGGGTTCTTAAAAGATTGGAATCTCCCAGCTTTTTGATCCTTCATACTTGTTATTTCCTCTTTGAGCATAAAATGTATTGCAAGGTGGTGTTACAAATGACCAATCATATTTAAACAATAATCAATAAATAAATATTTCAAAAGAAAAAGAAAATGACCTATCAAAGTTTTCTACTACATTTTCTTTTTTTAAATTTTATTTTAAAGGTAATAGAACAGTGAAATGAAACAAAACAAAACAGTGACAGGACAGTAGGAAATCCACAATCATTGCTATATTACCCTCTAACTAGCTGCTCAGGCTACCAGCCTCAGGCCTACAAAGTCAATCATTCAACACAAATGTCAGGCTGCTTCCCTACTTCAGTTATTAGCGTCTCAGCCTGTGTCATGTCTGGTTGCTTACCGGGCAGGGTGAAGGCAACCTCTCCCCGATCAGCAGGGCTGCTACTGGCACACATGGCTCCTGTGCTGCTTCTCCCCAGCAGACGGTGCCTCCACCGGTGCCCAAAGGGTGGGAACTACATGGCTTCCTTGCTGCTTCTCCTCCGCCAGCAAGTTCTCCATGGACACACGGATGGGTTACGCTGCTTCCTTGCTGCTTCTCCCCAGCTGGCTGCGCCTCTGCTTGCACATAGGCGGTGGAGGCTACATGGCTTCCTTGCTGTTTCTCCCCAACCAGCAAGGCTGCTGCCCCTGGTTTTCTTATTGTTGCTGGATTCCTGAACTATCTCTCTCCATAGGCTTCAAGCCTCAGTTCAAATCCTTCCTGTGTCCATGGAACCCATCTTCCTCCTACTTCTCTTCCTCATGTTGCTATATTCCAGAGTCTGGATACCAAAACTTGAAGAGGTTCTTTTGCTGCTGCTCAGCACTTCACCGTTTTCCTGGAAGTGATATATCGTTTCTTAATGAATTGTTATGGACAGGACTTTCCTCTGAAAGAACCACCCACCAATCAGATGAATGCCTGGAAATTCTGTGACTTCTGGTGATAGTCAAAGTCATTTGTTCAGGTACAAGATTTTTCTTCTTAGACTCACTGGAGAAATGCTTCTTTCTAGAGTCTTTCTTGTCTTTTTGGTTCTACATTTCATTTTCATATTTTCCACAAGAGGCATCTCTTTTTTGACATTGTGATCATTTCTCATCTTCTCACAATCTTTAATGGTTCTGTCTGAATTTCTTGGTAACTTGTCTTGGGCAGTATCTGACATATTTTCATCTTCAGACTGCCCTGTATCAAGCTGTTCTTCAACTACATTGGTCTTAAATTTTTTTTCTGTTTTTGCTTTGCTTTTCTGTTCTCCCTTTTGTTTCTAGATGTTCTTTCAGCTTTCACAGAACACATTTTTATAGACATGTGATTATTTTCCAATTCACCTATCAAAATACATATGTATTTGGGTTTTGTTCACTAGAGGGCTTAGATTTCCTTTCTGGGTAAGTTTTATGTGTTTGTCACGCATCAGAGTCACAGGTGATACACTCTGATGTTTTGCCTTCTTACCTTGAAAAGCTGCAGCACTCTCAACAGAGGTTCCTTCATGTTCATTCAAAGGTCCACCCTTTTTTGGTATTGTAATCCAAGACCAATGGGCAAAACTTCTGACTTATCAATTATAAATTCATCTTCTAACAACTTCATATCATTTGGAGGAGATGAATGAGATGGAACCATTGCTGTATGCCTAACCATGGGACTCAATTGACCTTTTTTCTTTACATTTTGTAAAAACAATGCTGAAAAAAATTTTAACTTGTGATTAATTTCATATTCTGTGTTTTGTACTCTTTTTGGAGATGTTTCTGATAGTCTCCTTTTTTCTCGTCCTAATATTTTATCCTCTTCTTCTGACTTGTTAGTTTCTCACTCTATTTTTCTCAGAATATCTTTATCTTCAAAGTTTAACCTTTTTTTATTTTAAGATAAATCTCTGTTCTTGGAGATAGCATATATACTGAATTTACAGAAGTGTGATTTCTCTCTTTGAGGCAGATGAAAGAGCATTTTGAGAATCAGATGGTTTTTCTTGCAAAAGAACAGTGGGCAAGCCAAATGATATGTAAAATTGCTCATCTGATTCAGAGCAAAGACCATTTAGTTTTTTACCTGTCACTTTTTTCAAGTCAGATGTGCTTTTAGAACAAACATCACCTGCCAGAACTCTCTGATGAGTTCCATGGACCTGAACTGATCTGCTGGTAGTTTCACTTCGCTCTACAATGCTTGGCAGAGAAGCTTCCTTCTTCCTCGAAGAAACTGTAAGTGGCTTTGGGTATAATTTCTGGCAGTCTTTGCTTGGTGACTGAATAGAACTGGTGTTTGTTTGGGGGGGGGTGTTGAATAAAGCACTGATTTTGTAGAATTTGTGATAAAATCATCAATGAGACTTTTTTCTTCAAAACAGTTTTCTAAGATTTCCAGCATGCTCTATCTTTGCTCAATATTAATGTCAAGTGCCCTGGAAGGCCAGCAAAATCTTCGGTAGTCATTTCTGAGATGATCCAGACCCGACTCCTCCATGTTCTGACCCTGCTCATCCTGGGCAGGTGGGTTAACAGCAGGCAGTGGCCCAGAAAAGCCCAGGAGGGAACCAGCATGGACCAGCGACAAGCCAGACACCAGAGATCCAAGCCGCTAGGCATGTGCCTTGGAAGCTCCCGGCAGGTGAGCTCCACCCTCTACAGGCTAGGCCACCCCACACATGGATTTCAGGTTTAATACTCATATGATCAGATCAATTTGCATGTCTGCATCTGGTAACCTAAGCAACTTTTTTGAAGATGACAATATGCAATATTACAATCATTGTTAAATTCCTATCATCTTGTTTTAAAAGTGTATATTTTTACCGTTTTGGGGTTTTTGTTGTTCTTGTAGTTGTTTGTATGTCTTTTGTTGGTTGTTTTTCTTTTCCTCTTTAAAATAAAAAATTTTTAAAAAAATTATGGGCCAGGGATTTAGCTCAGTGGCTCAAGCACCCACCTAGTAAGCGAGACATCATGAGTTCAATTCTCAGTACCAAAATATGAAATAAAATAAAATATTATTTCTCAAATCTTCAGAATTATCTGTCAAGGATGACATGATTCATGATGTACATTTCTTTTATAAAATCCACCAACCTGATAATTGAATGTCTGAATGGAAGAGACAGAGAGAGAGAGAATGAATGTACACATTGACATATTGGTTTTTCATTTTCAAGACCTATTGAGATCCACTTCTGTTATTTACCAGCTATGTGTAGTCTTTGGGCAAGTTATCTCCCCTCTGTAAGAGAAGATTTCCCTATTGACAAGATAAAGATAAAATGAATAGTCATTCTATTTAAACTGTAAAGGATTTTTGAAGATCACATAAGAAGTATGCACAGAGCAGTGTTATAAAATGTAAACTAGCAGCATATAGGTTTGCCAGCATTAGCAGTGTTTACTGCATATCTTGTGGTAGAGGGGACAAGGAGGGATTCCAACTACCTAACTTCTCAGACTCCATCCCATTTTTCAAGATGAGTTGCAGTGCAATCTGTGGACACAACGTATGTGTCACAGGAGGATGCTATCACACACTTTTCAGTAGCTGTTTTCTTATCTGTCAGCTCCTGACTCATCAGAGACTAAAAAATGTTTCCTTTCCTAAGATCTCTGTCTTCAGCTTCTTCTGAGATTTACAGACGACTCAAACTTCATGCAAAGCTGTAGCCAGAGAATATTTTATCATCACGTCTACATTTCTTCTGGAGCAATAACCTAGGAAAGAAATGTCACAAGACAAATAAATATTGGGGGAGAGAATCACACAAAAGGGATGGAGAAGAGACAGAGAAGACAAAATAGCTGAAATAGAGTTTGTATTAAAACATCAAATTGGGCAGAATGTAAATTGCTCTGGTGACATCTAAATACATGACTATTTCTGTAGTAGAATTGAAATAAACTAACAGCTAACTCCTCTTTCCCATTTCACCAACACCATAGACCAGATGTTTGAGGCACCACTTCAATTAATTCATAAGTGTACTCATCTACCGAATTTTACAGGCTTAAAAGGGTGGATGGTAAGTATCAAAGACAATATGAGATCTGTGAAAATTCATGCTGCTTTAGGCACTGAGGATACAATTATTAAGGAAAACAATGGCTTCAGGACAGAAGGTTGTCCTCTTCATCTATCACTCTTCTGAAAATGCTGTGGCCGAAGTCGCCAATGCCATTCTAATCACTAAATTCAGGGATCTACTTTCAGCTTCCACCTCATTTTATTTTTCGGCAGCATTAAAAAATGTGATTTAATGCCCCCAAAAACTGTAGTTTTTCAAAGTAACTAGAAAAGTTCAGAAGTTCCTAATACGAAGAAAAGATGGGAGAAGTGGAAGTACAAGAAGAGACGTTCTTCTATTTAACCAACAACTAAATTCAATAAGTAACAACAAGGGGAAGAAAAGTATAATTGCAGCTTCAAGGGAAAATATGTAATTTTGAAAAAAAAAAACCTTGGGAATAGTATAATGAATCTCTCTGCATCCTTTATCTGCCTTCAGTGATCATCTCTTGAATTACTCTGAAAAAATTATGAGACATAAAACATTTTTATATATTCTGAATTATTGCCCCAATTTGACATTACATATCGTATGTGTAACAGTATATGTATAGTAAATTATCACGCTGTGTATAGTAAATTATCACATGTATAGTAAATTATCACGCTGTACCCTGTACCATAAGTATATCTGTCAGGTCCCCAGGCTGAGTCCCCCACCCAGACAGCACAGAAAAACTTTTCCCAGCTCCACATTTGGCTTGCAGGAAACCACCTCCACCCTGGATTGCTAGAATAAAAACCCACAAACAACCTGAACTTCGCGCTTGTGTTCCAACCGCCGATAACATCCTGTACCCATCACATCTTGTACCCACTCCGACTCATATTGCACCCACTGGAAGGTCCCTAAAATTTTACCCCCCCACACCCAGCAGGGTCCCCTAGCAACAGGTCGCCCCCTCCCCTACCTAAACTCCTTATAAAACATGTCCTTACCCCTTGCTCAGGGCCCAAGGCCGACCGCACCCGGTCTGCAATAAAGTTACCGCTGTTTGCTTCAACTTCGCCTGCCTCGGTGGTCTCGAGTGCACCTCGATTTACCATACAATATCCAACTATTTCGTATCAATTTAAAATGTTAGAAAAACACTGTGCCTCTTTTTAATGCCTGAAAAATCTTTATATTTCTTTACCATATCTATTACCATTCCTTTTTTGAGCATTTTCATAAACACTGACATTCTCCAGAATTTATTTTATCTTGTCACCTTCTGTGTAATATTTCCTTATGGTGACATGCACATTTCAATTTTAACAACCAACCCTAGCCTGATCATTCAAGTTCCAGAATTAAATTCTTTTGTCAATTTTGTGTCCTACAGTTACCTTCAACTTACCCAAAATCAGCACTTGCTAACTTCTTCCTCCCACACTTGTACTTCTTCCCATAATTTAAACTGTATGTAACAGCATTGCTTAATACTATGTTCCCAGCTGAAAACCAGATTTCTTCTTTGACCTGTAACTCGCGTACCTTTCACATCTTTTGTTTTTCTCTCATTTGGACACATTTTGAATCTTTAGTGTCACTACCTATTAAAATTTAAAAGAGACATAAATCTTGCAACCCAGGAATCCTACTCCTAAGGATCTATGTTATAGAAAGAAAATCATCAATATATAAGAACATAATGATATGTTCATTACTACTTTGTTGGGTCTTCCACTATAAAGCAGGAAACAATTGATTTCATGGCAGTTGGCAACCTTAACCAAAACCTGGCCTTAATAAAGGAGCCATAAAATCTCATTCCCCTCAAAAACCAGAAGTATTGACTCTGAGCCTCATACTTCCTGAGACATTTAGGAATCACCCATGGGTCAGGAAAAAAATGCTACCCAGGACAATCTTACATTCAAAAACTGATGCTCATTGGAAAAGCTAGCCTTTTTTGCCTCTATTCAGAACAATTCTGAAGGACCACCACAGGTCCAGTGCTCCTGATGGGACTGGCTACGGTTTCTCCTATTACAACAATGACATTTCAATTTAATTCCTGCTCAGACGTGCTCCCCTGCAACACTCTTATGGTTCCCAGGAGCACCTGGGAATACACTGTCTTCATACAAACCTCTACCTCACAGTGTCTTTCCCAGGGAGCCCAAGTCAGCATGACAGTAATTGTTTATATATTATTGACTGCGTATAAAGACCTTCCAAGTGCGTTATATCTCAAAATTCATTTAATCTTTACAAAATCCTTGCATAGTAAGAACCATTACTATCTCTAAGAGCACACTACTGCTGAATGGTACAGCCAGGATTTTAACCCAGGATACTAAGTCAGTGCTCTCAACTATAAAATCTCCCTTGTAAGACAAAGCGCATTGTTGGTCATTGCTTTTTAAAAAATGAAAAAGATAAAGAAAATATATCAAAGGATATATAAAGAGCTCTGGAAGAGAGACGGCATAGCATATGTGAAGCAATTTACAAGCCCATTTTGACCTAAAGAAAGTGGCCTCAACATGATAAAAAAAAAATTAAGCTGAAAGAGTCCTTTGTAGATAGCTTCCCTTAGAGTTGAGTAAAATTAGCATTCTGGGACTATCGGTACAAGCTCTTGGACTCTAAATCTAGTGTGTACCATGACTGTTTATTCAAGCCACTGAAAAATGTTTTCTCTGTCAAGTTACAAAGGCAATTCTGGCAATAAATGTTTTCTGTGCCTTGTAAATGATGTTGGACTGCAATGGTTCCTTGTACCAGACCAGTTCTTTGGGTTTTAAGGCACTGATTGATTTCCTGGATGCCTACCTAAATAAGCTCCTTTGGGAAATCCCAATGAAGATTCGAGTTTTTTTGAAGCATCCTAAATTTTGAATGGCCATTCGCATTTATGATGCCAGGTAGCTGACTACTCATCACGAGGATCTTGAGTCCTCCTCCTCACTGGCCTTTACCAAATGCTAGCTAATTGTGGAATATGTAATTCTAATTTTAAAAGAGACCGTGTGAAGTCATGCATGTCTAACTTTTCAAGGTTTTTATTTATCACCAACCCTCCGTACTTTGTAATGTCAGATCTCCCCATATATCTGCTAGCTCTCCAAGGACCTCAGGGCACCTTGATTCTTCTATTGCACTAGGCCCCAGGGTCAAGGGTCAAACCAGCAGATGATTCTATGGCAGTTTGTAGCCTCAGCATAGAAGCAGTGAAAACAGGAAGTGACCTCTGTTCCATAGGCTACTTCAGCTTCTGCCAGAAGCCAATGCCTTAGCCATAACGCAAAGTGCAGAGTTAGCTCTTCTTTCTGTGAGTAATCAAAACAGAAAAGAGACATTTGTGGGTGGTGGGCTCATCAAAAATCTCCACTTTCATATGTCAGAGAGAAATATTAAGGCCACCAACCTAGTCTTCTCCTCATGGACTGTAGTCTTCTCCTCGTGGGCTGTAGTCTCGTTGATGGTAGGCATCTTCATGAAAGAATGGGTTGAATTAGTCCCCAAAATAAAAAAGGACAAGATTAGCCACAGTCCATGGATGACATGCTGCAGTGCCATTTGGCCAGAAGGTGAGAACTACACTATGAAAATTGATGGGTGGAGAGGAAGATTTCATTTTTCCTTGTCTGTGATAATCTCACCATTTATACTTTATTCTGTGGAGCAACTTTTACAGGATGCAGGATGCCCACTTCCATTATCAATATAGTCAAAGCACTTAAAAATTTCACAATGCTGATGCCTGAGAGGAAAAATTAGAAACTCTCAAAATAAGTCTAGTAACTGCTGAACATTTGAGAAATCCTGTCAATATCATCAGAGTAGTCAGCACAACTAGAACATGAGGAATATGACAATAGGTAACTCACAAGAAGAAAAATAATATATTTCCATTAGAAGAGTAAATTGAAGCATTTAACAAGAAGTATGGTCTAAGAAGAGAACAGAAGGAAACTTACAGAGACATCAAGATAGAAAGCAGTTTATTCTTATTCTCTCATGCAATTGAAGGAGCTCTGCCTCTTTGCTCTTTTCCCCATCCTCTCTTATTAATTCATCAAATCTTTCATCTGGTCCCATTTTTACTTAGAGGTTCATGGACCCCAGGTACACTAGAAGAAATATCTGTCTTCTCAGCACAGCTTTTGCTTTCCAACAGATAGCCTGAAAGTCATCAGGATCATGATGATGTTGGTCCTCTGCCTTTCCTTCTTCCTTAACTTGATCCTGGGTATGCAATACACCTATATGATTCCTCAGAATAAACATATACACCTCATCATTGCCTGCATCTGTTTCCTCACAGGTAACTTCCTGGCTGCCCTAATACAGATGTATAAAGGTGTGAAATGAGGAGGGTTTGTGAGTCCTAGTTTGTAGTCTCTGACTAGCTGAAATTTCCACTTCTCTGATACATATATATTTAAATATATATGCAGCTTCTGAGTACAATCTAACACTAAAGTGGGTTCAGTCTTTGGACAAGGTGCACTTAAACAGGGTGGAGACTGGATATCTGTTGTATTTTGGGTGAAAGCTTAAGTAAAGGAGCCAAACTTCCTGAGAAAGGACTTTTTCTCCTATTTGTTTTTCTTTGTTTTGTTTTGCTTTGTTTTGTTTTGTTTTGTTTTGTTTTGTTTTTTGGACACCAGGTTGCCTTCTGCTCGGTACATTAGCACTATATCATCACAAGCTAAATCAAGGTCAGGCCTTGTACTTCTCTAGTTTCAAGATCACGTGGGTTCCTTTCACTGCCTACTTAACTGCTGTCTTCTTTATTACTTGTGGTGAGTGTCTGCAGGGCCCTTGATGAGTGAAGAGAACCAGACGGGAGAGTGAAAAGATGGGAGCAGGAAATGGAGGAAAAGATGCCAAACTTTGCATTTGAAAAGGTTAAACATTGCCTGGATTCATTCTCTGAGGACAGCTCCTACAGATCAACCTGGAAATCAGGCCTGGGTGAAGTGTTTGCTATGCTTGCCTCAGCAAAAGAGAGCAGCTCCTAATCTCTGCTTTTTCTTCTGTCTTTTGTAGGTTCCCACTTTATAGCAGAGATAACCGTCAAAATTGCCACTAACGGGAGTGGCTGAGCCAAAATGTTCATTCATTTGTGAGAGAAGGGCAGTGAGCCAAGAGTACAGCATAGTGCCAAGGCAGTTTGAGGGCAGAGAGAAACAGTATTTGATGCTAAAAGACCACCTACCCACTGGGAATTACACTTCCTAACACATAGAAAGCTGCTAACTGAGTTGGGCCTGGTGGTGCACACCTGTAATCCCAGCACTCAGGAAGCTGAGGCAGGGGTATCCTTGCAAGTTCAAGACCAGCCTGGGCTACAAAGTGAGCTCAAGGCCAGCCTGAACTGCATAGTGAGACCCTGTCTCAAAAAGACAAGAGCCAAGGATTTAGGTCAGTGGCATAAGTGCTTGCCTGGCAAGTGCAAGGTCATGAGTTCAATCTCCAGTGCCACACAAAAAAAAGAAAACTGTTATCTGTCCAAAAGAATCCTCTATTTCCTTAAACATATCCAGTATTTTCCATGGGACCATTCCCTTCCAGGATGGCTCTAAGTAGGTGACAGGAATCCACTAGACTTTGGATTGGGGTCTTCAGTCATTATGGAGAAAAGTAGTTCTATGATTCTCCACTGTTCTTTCATCCTGCTCCTTTGCTTCCCCTTTCCCTAGGTTTTCTTTGTCTGCTACAGTGCAAGCAACCCATCCATAGTTGTACCTGCCAGAAAATCCACTCATCTGCTGAACAGCATATAGATGAAGAGCTCACTAGGCATTCTATCCAAGTTATTTCACTTCCAGAGAGCACTGCAATGCCGCGGAGCATTGTCCATACACCCTCCCTGCATTCAGAGGAAGATTCAAAGGAAGTGAACAAAGAACATCTCCAAAAGCGTCGTGTGACCTGGGCTCTATGACTGGACAATCTACCTTCTATGCCTGCCCATCTTTATGGACACACTTTTATGGGCATGCACCTTGCCGTGCATCTCCAGTCACTTGGTCTAGGTTTGGCATCATGGAAGCGACTGTGAGTGGGCAGGAGTCTGTAAAGAGATGCAGACAATCGCTCTTTTTAAACCTGGCATGCTAAACAAAATATATTCTTCTACAGCGTTTGTTATTAATATGATAAACGTATAAATAATACTTGCTGTATTGTTAACTCTGTATAGAAAAAAGATTTATGATATAATACTTTTTATTTTATTGTGCAATACATAGTTCAATTAGCACATGCTTGTGATACCTAATAATTACATTTATCTTGGGGAATATATATGTAAATTTCACATTGTGTCAGTCAGGGTTTACTAGAGAAACAGATATAATACAAGATATACAACTGTATAAGAAATTACAAGATTGGCTTACAATGGTCAACCACGAAGTTGAATGAGGGAGTGTGCAGAGGGTATCTTCATGCTAGAGGTTGAAGGGTTCAGCCTAAGGGCTGGAGCTTATTGCAGTGTCCCGTGCAAGTCTGTATCAGAAGGCCGATGGGTCTACGACGGAACACTGGAGAATCTACGACGAAGGCTGAAGAGTCCCAGGCAGAAGCTGAACAGTCTGTGCCAGAAGCCGGGAGACGGCGTCCAAGCTGAAGGCAAAGACTGGAGCTCCTCTGAAGAAGCAGCCCCCAGTCCCTCCTCATTTGTCTTTTATTGTATGCAGGCTGCTCCCCTGGGGTGGGTGTAGCACTCACACCCTCTGTCTGCGCTCCTGCACAGGCTGAGGCCCTTACAAACTAGGGACTCTGGCCCCCTGCTGAATCACTTAAACTTCTGACCTCAAATTGACACAGTGAACAACATCCTAGAATGGTAACTGCTTGCTCTCTGCACCTCAGGATGTAGGGCTGCTGAGTTACCTAGTTAAGCATCTATACTTCTCAACTTGACACAATGCATAAACCATAACACACATCCTGATCATCTTATTATTCCCATTTTCCCTACCCACTGCCCTTCCCTCTCCCATCTTCCCCAGATGCTTGCCATCTCCACAGAGCCTGCATATTTCCTACCATTTCTTTCTTGTTTTCTTATTTGAATCATTTATATTTTGTTTCTTATATTAGAGAAACCATGCAATATTTAACCGTCTGTGTCTGATTTATTTCTCTTAGCATTATGATCTCAAGTTGCCTCCATTTTCCTATAAGTAATAAATCTATCCTGCTTTATGGCTGTAATACTTTGTTGTGTATAAATACCACATTTTCTTTATCCATTAATTTGTTGATGGGCAAATAGGAAGCTTCTATAATTTAGCTCTTATGAATTACACTCCTATAAACATGGGTATGGAGGTGTCACAGTGATATGATGATTTTAACGGTGTAGGAAGACACCCAGAAGAGTTATAACTGTGTAAAATAAAATTAAAAATTTTAGTTTTTTAAGGAACTTCCATACTTATTTCCATAGTGATTTTAATAGTTTATACACCCAAAAGTGTAGAAAGGCTCCTAGTTCCCCAAAACCTCACCAATATTTGGTTATTTTGTTTTCGTGGGGCTCTTTGCTGGTTTGTTGATTTGTTTGTTTGTTTGTTTTTGAGACAGTCTCACTACAAAGTTCAGGCTGGCCTTGAACTCAGGATTATACTCCTGCCTCAACCTCTCAAGTGCTGTAATTACATACCCAGCTGTATTTCTTGATTTCTGAGTCCTTGATAATAGCCATTCTAACTGGAGTAAGGAGGAATCCCAGTGTTGTTTTGATTTGCATTTCTCTAATAATTAAAGATGCTGAACATTTTTTTCATGTACTTATTGATCATTTGTACCTCTTTTTTTGAAAAGTATTCATTATAATCACCTATTTTTGGTTATTTTATATTATTAGAGTTCTATTTTGAGTTCTTTATACATTCTAGATATAATTCCTCTGGTAAAGAGTAACTGAATTTTTTGCCACTCTGTAGGTTGTCTCTTTACTCTGTTGATTCTTTCTTTTGTTGCTCAGAAGCTTTTCAATTTGATATGATTTAATTTGTTGATTCTTGGTATTATATCTTGTGAAATCCTTGACTATACCTATGCTTTCAAGAGTTTAACCAGATTTTCTTCCAGTACAGTCAGTGTTTCTGCTTTTATATCTGTGTCTTTGACTCTTTTTTTTGTCTGATTTTATAACATTAATCTTGGGAAGTATATATACATTTCACATCCTGATCATTTTACTGCTCCTTCTTTCCCTGCCCATTGCCCTTCCCTCTCCCATCTTTCTCAGATTCCCACCATCTCCACAGAGGAGGTGAGAGGTATGGGTCTAGATTTATTCTTCTGCACATGAAGAGCCAGTTTTCCCAGCATCATTTGTTAAAAGAGGCTATCTTTTCTTTAGTATTTGTTATTGGCCACTCTGTCAAAAAAAAAAAAAAAAACAGGTGGTGACAGGTGCTGAGGGTTGTTTCTATTTCATTGGTCAATATGTCTGTTTCTTGAGAAAGAACTGTGCTGTTTTCATTACTTTAGTTTTATAGCTTGAAGTCCAGTATTGTAGTCCATCTTATTTTCCTCTTGTTGCTTGGAATTGCTTTGACTATTCAGGGCCTTTTCTTATTCCATATAAATTTTAGAATTGATTTTTCTAGTTCTGTGAAAAATCCTGTTACTATTTTGATTGGAGTTGCATGAAATCTATATACCATTTTTGATAATATGCCATTTTAACAATATTTGTCCTACCCATCCAAGAATGTAAGATGACTTTCCATTTTCTGGTGTCCTCTTCCATCTTTATTTTTTAGAGCATTATAGTTTTTGTTATACAGGTCTTTCACTTCCTTGGTTAGGCTCATTCCTCAGCATTTAATTTTTTGAAGTTATTGTGAATGGGACCAATTTACTTCTTTTTCTCTCTGTGGGTTTGTTGGTAGTACACGAAAATGCTATTGATTTTTTGTTTATTAGTTCTGGGAGTATTTTGGGGGTATTCTAAGAACTGTATCATCTGCAAATAAGGTTACTTTGATTTCTTCCTTTCTTTTACATACCTCTTTTATTTCTCTCTCTTGCCTGATTGTTCTAAAGTTCTAAGTACTATGTCAAACAGAAGTTGTGATAGTGGACACCCTTGTCCTAATTTTAGAGGGCATGTTTTCAGTTTTTTCCCATGTAGTATAATGTTGGCAGTGGCTTTTTCCAATTCAAGGTAAGGTTCTTCTATATCTATTTTTAGCAGAGTTTTTATCTTAAGTAGGTGCTGAATTTTGTCTGGTCAGGGATATATATATTTTTTTTTCTTGGTTAGGCTTGGATAAATCATGTATGTCCAGGAATTTATCTGTTTCTTTTAGATTCTCCAATTTATTAGAATATAAGTTTTTGAAGTAGTTTCTTATAATACTGTGGAATCTAGAGGTGTTTGTTGTGATCTACCTTTTTCATATCTAATTACATTGACAAAAAAATTTCTTTCCTTTTTTTGGTAAGTTAGGCTAAGGGATTATCAATTTTGCCCATCCTTTTAAAGAACCAACTCTGTAACTCATTGATCCTTCGTATATTTTTAGTCTTAATTTCCATAATTTTTGCTCTGATCTCTATAAATTTTTTCCTTGTACAAGTTTTGGACTTGGATTGCTTTTTTTCTAGGACCTTGAGATGCATCATTAGGTTATTTATTTGGGACGTCTACATATTTGCTTAGATTCTGTAGTTTATATGCTGCTGATTTCTAGTTTTATTCTGCTGTTGTTCAATAGTATGCAGGAGATTATTTAGACTTCTGCAGTTATTTAAGCATGCTGTATGGCCTAGAATATGGTCTCTTTTGGAGAGAATTCTATGTAGTGCTCAGAAAAATGTTTATTCTGTAGATAGGTGCTAATATATTTGTTAGGTGGTGTGTTTCAACTCTGACATTTCTTTATTGACTTTTTTGTCTGGTTAACCATTTATGACAGTGAGATATTAAAGTCTCCCATTGTGTTTGTATTCATGTTTACCTGAACTTTTATAACCAGTAGTATTTATTTTATAAAATTGGGTGCACTCACATTAAATACATATATATTTATAATCATTATATCATTCTGTTTAATTGTTTTCTTTATCAGTATAGGATGGTCTTTGTCTCTTTTAATTGATTTTGGCTTGAAGTCCACTTTGAAAATCTGGCTTTCTTTTGGGGTCCTGTTGCATGTTTCAGTTTATATGCTTCTTTGAGGATGGGGGGGTGTCTTTTTTTTAAAGCAAAACAGAAAAAAGGATAGAAATTATACAAATTTTCACAAAAACTATAGTAGAAAATTAATGCTAATTAATACACTGCATGTTGTTATCTTAGAAGTAGTTGTTCAGGTTACAAGATTTAGGCATGAAAAAAATGACCAAACAATCAAACAATGAAAACACAAACTGTTCTTTTGGATGGACTAGCAGAGATTAGTAGTATAGCTATTTATCCTGAATATACATACATACATACATACACCTATATACCTATAATCTTTTCCCTTCTTCCTTCTCTCCTTTCCTCTATCCCAGTTGTTCTTTCCTTTTGAGCTCTTTCTTTTTGTTATCACAATATCTATTGTACATTTTGGATTTTGTTACTTCTGGGGTTTTTTTACTTTTTTACACTAGAGAGACAATGTGATATTTACGAATGTGAGTTTAATTTATTTCACTTATGAGTATGATCTCAAGTGGCCTCCATTTATCTATAAAAGCCTCAAGATTATCCTTCTTTATAGCTGAGTAGTACTCCATGGTATAAAAATACCACATCTTTTTTTCCATTCCATGGTTAATAGGCATTTGCATTGTTTCCAAGATTTAGCTATTACAAATTGTGCTGCTATAAACATGGGTGCACCTATATTGCTGTAGCATGACATTTTCAATTTTTCTGGAAAAGTACCCAGAAGACAAATAGCTGGATTGAACAGGAGAGGGATGTCTTTTGTAGCAACATCTGGTCAATCATATTTTGTTTTTTAATTGAATTTGCGAGTCTGTGTCTTTTGGTTGGATACTTACATCGAAAGATACTACTGAAAAGTCTGAATTCTGTCATTTCATTATTTTTTCATTGTTTATTCCTTTATTTTTCCTTCTTGTTTAACTTTCCTCCCAATTAGATGTAGTCTTTCCTTTGTGTTCTTTGGTGATGCTGACCTCACTGTCTGTCTCTCTGTCTGCCTGTCTGTCTGTCTTTCTCTCTCTCTCAGTCCTTTGAGTACTTTCTGCAATGCTACTTTGGTGGTCCTGAATTTCGTTAGGTTTTCTTTGTTATGGAAAGTCTTTATCCATCAATTTTGAAACATAATTTTGTAGGCTATATTAACCCACTTTGGAAGTTAGTTTCTTTTAGGGATGAAATCCTTCACATCAAGCTCCCCTGGCCTGAAAGATTTATATTGGGAAATCTTCTATTATTCTGATAGGTTAGCCTTTGTAAGTTACTTCATATTTATCTTGTTTTCAGTGTTTTCTTTTTGTGCCAAATTTTTGGAGGTTAGACTACTGTGGGTCACAGACAAGTTCTATATACCTCATTTACTTGGATGTTGAATTCTTTCCCTAGATTTGGAAATTTTCCTGATTTCTTTTTATTTTAAAGATAATAAAACAACACAAAACAGAGCAAAGCAAATCAGAACAGAACAATGCAAGTAACACATGACCTCACAACAAGACAACAGGAAATCAACAGTGGCTAAAATAAGGCCTCTTGTTTTCTTCATAATAGTTGTCCATACCTTCATACACAATACAATCCAACAAAACAAAATAATATAAACCTAATCAAAACAATAGAATGAGAGCAGTGGGTGATTTAGCTCCGTGGCCTAAGCGCCTACCTGGCAAGCACAAGGTCATGAGTTTGATCCCTGGTGCTGAAAAAAAAAAAAAAAGAGTGAAAGCATTATGGGACTTCAAAACAACACAATAGGGAATCAACAATGGCTTCCCATAGTGTCTCTTGTCCTCTTCAAAATAGCTGTCCATACCCTCCTACACAGTGAAATCAAATAATAAGAAAATGGACTAAAACCAATCAAAACAAAAGAATGAAAGCATTATAACACTTCAAAACCAGATAACAGGAAAGCGACAATGGTTACTATAATGTCTCTTCTTCTTTAAAATAGCTGTTCATATCATCACATATAATAAAATCAAACAAAACAAACCAGAATGAAACCAATTAAACAGAAGAATGAAAGCATTATAGGACTCCAAAATGAGATACTAGGAAACCAGCCATGGTTACCATAACACATCCCATTATGTTGAAACTAGCTGCCCATACCATCTGACACCATAAAATCTAACAAAACAAGACAGAACAGAACCAAACCTACCAAAATTGTGAAAACATTACAAGAGTTCAAGACAAGACAATAAGAAATTAACATTGGTTACCACCTTCTTCTCCTAGGTGTTTCCTCCCCTATCACTTTTATAATAACTGTTGTGTTTTTGAATACCACTCACTCCTGGTTTTTATGCTAGTGTTCACCCGTATGAGTTCAAACTGTTTCACCCATGCAGATGATCTTCAGTTGCAGCCAAAGAACCTCAAGATTATCCTACTTTGTAGCTGGGTAGCTTTCCATTGTATGAAAATACCAGTATCTTTCTCATCCATTCTGCAGTTGATGGGCTAATTACCCTTGCTTTTTTCTGGTTTTCTGTCACATGGAACAATTGTTTTCTTCCTTTTGATTTTCAGTCTATGAATTTCCTTTCCTGTATATAAATGTTTCTTATATACAGTATATTAGTGGATCTTGTTTCTTGATCCACTCTCCCTGCATTTCTTTTTATTGCTGAATTGAGGCCATCTATATTACTAGTTACAACCAGCATACATTGATTTGTCTCTGCCATGCTATCCTCCTGCTGTTGGCCCTCTGCTTTTACTCTTCATTCAGTTGCCTGTCTTATTTCGCAGCCCTCTGCTGCTGTTCCTGGAACCATGGTCGTCTTTATCTCTCTCTAGAGTATCCTTCAGAGGGCTGGGGGTTTAGCTCACTGGCCTAAGCACATGCCTGGCAAGTACAAGCTTGTGAGTTTGATCCCTGGTGTCGCACAAAAAAAAAAAAAAAGAAAGAAAGAAAGAAAAGAAAAGCATGGTTTGTAGAGTACCCTTTGGCACCCTCTGTAGGATTGGTTTGGTGGTCATGAATTTCTTCAGTTGTTCTTTATCATGGAAGTATCTTATTTTTCCATCAATTTTGAAAGACAGTTTTGCAGGGTACATCAGTCTGGGTTGGAAGTTGTTTTCTTTCAGGATCTGAAACAATTCACTCCAAACTCTTCTTGACTTAATGGTTTGTGTTGACAAGTCTACCATGATTCTGATTGGTTTTCCTTTATAGGTGATCTGTGTCTTTTCTCTAACAGCTTTTAATATTCTGTTCTTGTGCTGAATTTCTGGGATCTTGATTATTGTATGTCTGGTTGTAGATTCTCTTTGGTTATGGCTACTCAGAGTCCTATGTGCCTCACTTATCTGTATATTAGATCTTTTTCCCATGTTTGGGAAGTTTTCTGCTATTATTTCTGTAAATAACATTTTTACTTCATTTGTGTTGACCCCTGCTTCTTCATTGATACCTATCACTTAAATTAGTTCTCTACACATTGTCTTGCAGCCATTGAATTGTTATTTCCTGATTCCTTGTTATTTTTTTAAAAAATCTTTCCTTTTGAGATCACTAGCTGCAATTCTGTCTTCAAGGTCTAAAAGTCTATCTTCAGTCTGTTTCAAGCAGTTTTGCCAGATTTCAATCAACTTTTTAATTTCCTGGATATCTTTTTGAATCTTTTTCATGCACTGTAATTCCTTTCTATATTGCTTATTCAAGGTTTCCATCATTTTCTTATGCTTTTCTTTTTTATCTATGTCTTCTTCAGATATGCTTAGAAAATCTTTCAGTATGTTTTTCATTTTTTGTTTCACCTGAAATATTATTTCTGATCTAATTACTTTTACAGTCTCATGAAGTTGTTTCTTTGTTTCCATTGTTATCCTCTCAGAGATTTCAGGGATATGACTTCCATTTTCTTCCATGACTGTATCTCTCAGATTTGTTCTGTGTGGGCTGGAGGTCTGAGATTGCCTTTTGCTCCTTCCTCTTGTCATTCTCCTGGGTTCCTCCCAACAAGCTTTTTGTAGGGTCCCAGGCACTTCCCACAATGGCTCCCCCTCCAAGGTGTAGGGGAATAGGATAGGCATCTGGGTTCCTCTGACCCCAGGTTTACAGGGAGGTAACAGGGTGTGAAGCGGGCTTCTGCAGACCTGTGCAGCTACACTGGGGCTTCACTTATGGCCAGGGGTGCATGGTGGAGGGGCTGCTTCTCTCAGCCTGTGAGTCTGCACTGGAACTCCTGCAATGGTGGCAGGCACACAGGGCTGTGTTTGTCTGATTCTCCCAGTGGGTGATGGGTGCCCAAAGGAAGCAAGGGCTGCCAATGGTGGCCTGCAGGTGCCCAGGGCTTACCTGGTTGCGTGTCCCTGCTCCCGCTGGCTGTCAGGAAGCAAGGCTCCTATTGTCGGTGGCCGGTGAGCAGCAGTGGATCTGCTGATTCTCTCTGCCAGCACTGCCTATCTGCAGGAAGCTCCTTCCCACATCAGAGACTGGTGGGTGGAGGCAAATGTTCTGGTTCCCTCTGCCCACCTTCCTGATATTATTTAGGTAAATAGTTTTATACATTTTCTGACATCTTCTGTTTTATCCTTTACTCCCATAATTCTTAAATTTTTTTTTATAAACCATCCAGCATCCATTGGATCCACTTCCCATGGTGTCTTATTTTTAGGATATCACTAAGTACAGGATCTATTACGTCAACTCTATCTTCTAATTCTGTTACTCTCTCCTCACAATGGTCATTTATGCTGCCCATATTTTCAACTGGATTTTTATATCCTGAATTTCTGCTTAATTTCTTTTGATAAAAATTCTTTACTAATATGGCCATCCATATCATATCATCTTGTTTAATTTATCAGCTTCTTTTCAGTGTCTTCATTAAGGTAATTAAACATTTTATTAATTAAATCTTTTATCTATTTACATCCTCTTTGGGCTCACTGAACATCTTATGTTTTTATTGATTTTTTCTTTGATCTCTTCAAAAATTGAATGATTTTGGTTTTGTCTATGACTTCCTCCTCCTGAGTATCTGTAACATTAGTTTTGGGGGAGCTAAGAGTTTTTGGAGGCACTTTGTTTCCTCATTTTCTAATGTTTCTAGGGTCTTGTGCTGAGGGTTGGGATCAGTTGCAATGGAAAAATTCTGTTGGTACTGTGGAGAGCACTTTGGTTAGTGCATGTTTTCCCGTAGTGACCTTGGCTTTGGGTATACTTCAGTATTTATACCACTCTTTAACCTATTCAGTGTAATAGGATCAGTCAAGTGACTGTACTACAAGGAGAGAATCACTGCCAGTTATATCAACATCTACAAAACCAACTATCACTGGTATAATGTAAAGCTTGTGTTAAAAATTTCACCCTTTTTTCAACCGCACAGAGAAACTGTGATATAGCACTGGTGACAAGCTGGCTCACAAAGAATAAGGAGAGAAAAAGAAAATACAAAAGGAAAAGAAAATTTCCAGAAGAAAGAAAGGAGAAAACAGTAAATAAAAGAAAAGAGATATGACTTCGTTGATTTTATGTTTATATGTGGAGTAGAAGGTTAATAGAAAAAGAATTTGAGAGGTTATATATAGGGGTGAGGAGAAGGAAAAAGAGGGAGAAAGCTATAATTATAGACTGAGCAAAGCTATAAGAAGGTCAGAAATCAAATAATATGCTAATAGAATGCTTGTGTTTGAGCCTCTCTGTACACAATTTTTGATGGGGGGTTAACCCAACATGCCCATATAAGATACTATCTAAACAACTGGGGATATAGCTCAGTGGCACAAACACCTGCCTGGCAAGCACGAGGTTGTGAGTTCAATCCCCATACCATAAAAAAAAAGATACTACCTAAAGTAAAGCACCAATGAATTCTTATTCTCCATTTTACATGTACAAACACAAGAGGTTAGCTGTGTCTACTGGTACTTGAGCTGGACACACACACACACAATTTGTTCTCTTCTGTGCCAGTAAGTCATGGGGTTTGGGGGTCTGGATGACTGCTGAGCTTACTTCTCATCCTCTCTGCAGTGCTCTTTCTGGTATCAGCTGTGTTCCTGTGGATATGGCTAGCTATAGATGTTTTGCCTCTGTCTTATGATTTGATACTTAAATTGTTTTAGAGTAGGGGAGAGCACAGTGAGGATGGTCAAGTACCCAGTCATCCACTGAGAGCACCAGGCAAGCCCTTGTGGCCATGCCACTCCTCTCCAACTCTCCACCTGCACCAAACTCTCTGACTGCATCCCACAGTTTCTATTCCCTCAGCTCAGTGGTGTCCAGAGCTTGCAAAGTTCAGCCACATTGTGCTGGCAGCCTGAGGGTTCAGGGACAGAGCTCTGTGGCATCAGAAGGGCAGGCAGTAGCCAGGATGTGCCAGGGAAAACAAGAGTTCACCAGTGTTCAGGGCAGTGGTGGGAGAATGCCTACTCTAGCATTTTTCCAGTGTGTTATTGCCTCCTCCTGCTCACACTGGTCACGGCTGCCTGCTCCTGTGACTCCCTGAGTCATAGATTTCTCAATGTGTGGTTCCAGGTCCCCAGAACCATACCCTTGCTCATTTTTTCCCTCTACAGTCTGCTGATCCTAACTCAGTCACTGTCCTCTGAATAATTCTCTTATTTTCAGTTCCTCTAGAGCCTTAACTTGTAGCTGTCTTGCTAACCAGGCTTCCTCTCACAGTAAGGAGGGAGTTGGGACAGGTGGACACTGGTTGGTGATTCCTAGGTTAGGTTCAATCTCAGCAGCCCACCACTGCTGTTGTATTTGGCTTGAATGTGTTTTGTGGTATTTTCCCAGGATAGTGTGATTACCAGATATGGTGTATCAGCAGTGTCAGGACCTACAGGTGGCTTCACTGCTTTTTCTAAATACTCCTAGTACTAGAATACATCTGGGGGACATTTTCTTCATGATGCCTTCCCACATTAGGGTCTTCGTTCACCATCCACTCCTATTTCCGAGTGCTCACACTGCCAGGGCACATCTTCCAGGTACCCCACAAGCACATGTGCCTCTAGTCCTTCGTAGTGGAAATTCCTATTGTATAATATTTTGAACACACAGAGAACACAAGGCAATATGATAAACACCAGCATATAACTCACAAAGTTTTAATACTATGCCCTTAGTTATTATTTGTATTGGAAGTTTTCAATTAAATTTATAGTTATAACTGATATTCCTCTAAACATTTTTCTAATTTCACCTCTTTCCCTTGTTTCCCATCATAAAATACTTTCAAAAGTGCAATAATGATCATTTTGCATTCATATTATCATATGTATTATAATGCATCTGTAATAATCAAGTGAAATTGTTTTCCAAATTTTCAAAGTTATTAAGTATCATAATGTACAGATAATTTTTTGCCTTTATTCATTGACCTCTATGTTTTTGAAAATTCACTGATAAGTTTAGTTCTGTATCATTTATTTAAACTACTGTTAAGCATTCCAGTACAGAGATCTAATGTTGAATATTCTTTATTTAATGAACATCTATTTGTGTCCTTTCATTTTATTATAAACAATGCTACATAGTTATGCATAGTTCTCTTTGGCCACAAACTACAGTTGTTCTTGTATTTATCTAGGGCTGGAACAGTTCACTCAGAGCACGTATTCAATTTGCTATTGCCTCAGTATTGATAAAACCAGTTGAAAAAGGGCTGCATAATTACACTTTTATCAGCACAAAATGAGCTATGGTTTCTTTACTTTTATAAAGAGTTTTGATGATGTGAATTCTTACACTGTTTCGTGCAGTTATAGAGCATTTTGACTTCCTCTTCTATGAACCATTGTTTGGTCATTTTCCTGATAGAGAATTTATCTATTTCTTGTGGGATGTATACTTCTTACATGTTGGACACGAAAGCTAAATGATTATAAGCATTGAAAATATACTTTCCCAGGTTGTTGCTTTTAACTTTATGGTATCTTTTTGTTTTATCATTATTCAAATTAAATATAATGTAATTTTATCAATTTTTTAATTGGTGCTTTCATGTTTCTTTTTATTCTTCCTGTTTAAATCTTATACTACTCTTTGAATAGGATATGGTTACATCAACTGACACTTTTTACTGTTCATGAGCCAGTCTGATCTCAGTATTCAGGATACCAAACATAGTCGTTATATTTTAATGTTTTTACATGTATTGATTGTACATGTTAATCCGATTTGGTGTGTTATTTCCATACACACATATAGTATGCATTTGTTAAAACTACCTCCTCTTATCTACCCTCCCCTCTGACTCCCCAACTTCCAGTAAAGTTCTTATCTTTCTGTGTCTGATTTATTTTATTTAAGTGATTTTTCCCTTAAACTTTTAATAAATTCTTAAAGGTAATATTTCTTAAGGTTAAAATTTATATTTCAGTGTCAAATAGTTGTATTTGAAAACTCACTATTCTGAAAAAGTGAGTTTACCACATGCTCTGTACTAAAACTCAGTCATCTATCCTATTAGATGTAAGCATATTGTGATGTGATTGTCTCCTAGGCAAGTTTTACTTGTTTGAAGACTGGAAGCAATATCCAAAACAATCAAATTATTTCCAACCAACCTAGCTGCACCCAAGAATAAAACTTAAGAAAGTTTTTAAGAGTATAAAAATATCATGCACCCAACAAATCAAATTTAACAATGTCTGCTATCCAATGAAAAAATTACCAGATATTCCAAATTCATAGGCTACAAAACAAAAAAATCAACAAATGAGTCTACATCAAGCCAAAACATTTTTGTACATCTAAGAAAATGATCAACTAGCAAGGAGACAACTGAGAAAATGGGAGAAAATATTTGCAAAATGGTAATATCCGGGATATAGAAGGAACTCAAATTGCTTCTCAGTTTTTTGGTTAAGACCAAGTGAACATACACAAGGAACTCAAAAAACTCAATGGTAAAGAAAAAAGAAATATCAACTTTAAAAATATTCTAAGTATCTGGTAGACATTTCTCCCCAAAAAAAGACATACAAATGGCTACCAAGCATATGAAAAAGTGCTCAATGCCATTAACCACCAGGGAAATGAAATTAAAGACCATGATATGCCACCTCAAACCAGTGAGAAAAAAATGACTATTTTCAATAAGACAAAAAATTACAAATGCTGGCAAGAATATGGAGAAAGAGAAACTTGTACACTTTCTTGGGTGTCTTGGCTACTTTTCTCATTACTCAGACAAAATACCTAAGTTAGGTTTCAGTCCATAATTAGCTGGCTCCAAGGCAGGGCAGCATGACAGAGGAGAATCACAGAGGAGAAACAGTCCATGGCAGCAGGAGGCAGCAAAAGCAAGCAAGGGACCTTAGTCACTTTTTTTCTGCCCCTATACATTCTATCTACACTAATGGGATTAAGTCATACCAAACCAAACAGGGACTGATTTAGTAATCACCCATCCTTAATCCTAGCACCCTAAATCCTAGCATTGTACCATGAATCAGTTGCACAATCAAGATTCATCCACCTCTGAAAAAGCCCCACCTACGACTACCTGAGGCTTTGGGGAGACACCTAGACACAAGTAATAGCACTGGGAAAGGTAAGTTAATATAGGCATTATGGAGAACAGGATACAAGTTCCTCAAAAAGTTAAAGCTATCATACATTCCAGCAATCTCACCATTATGTATATAAAGAAAGAAAGTGAACTCAACATGTCAAAAGGACACATACACACCTGTTTACTGCAGCGCTACTCACAATCATTAAGGTATGAAATCAACATAAATGATCAACAGTGGTTGAATAAAGAAAATGTGATATATATTTAAATAGATATTGATATATATCAACACATACACAAAATTCAATTCTCATGAGCAATAAAAATGCATGAATCTTGTCATCTTCAAAAACGTGGATGAATCAAGAGGACATTATGTTAAGCAAATAAGTCAGGCACAAGAAAACAACGCACGATTTCACTTCTGTGTGGAATCAAAAAAAATTGACCTGAGACGTTTAAATTAGTATAGTGCTTACCAGAGACTGAGGAAAACAGGTGCATGTGGAATTGGGGGAAGGAGGGAACAAGTACAAAGTTCAACAGGAGGAAAAGTTCTGGTGTACTGTGACACGTTGAATACAATTAATAATAATGTTCTATATACCTTAAAATAGAAGAGAGGAATTTAAATGTGCCTCCCATAAAGAAGGGATAAAAGTTTAATGTAACTGATATTCTAATTAGCCTGGATCGATCAATACCCAATAAACTTGAACTGAAGCATCACACTGTATCTCAGAAAAATGAATAAATATTATGTATCAATCAAAAATTAGAAAATCAATTGTTAAAATTGCCACACATAAAGAAGCAGAAAGATATAACAAACAAGGGGAAAAATCAATTGCCCAATTTATCTAGAAATCACAAAGATGACAGCATTCACAGACAATGACATTAAAACTAGTATTAAACCTACATTTCATTTAAGTAAGGAAATTAATGCCAAGTTGGTCATTCCAAAAGAAAAAAGGCAATGAACTTGAATAAAGCAATAAAAACAGTGTATAAAGGGGAAAAATGAACAAAACATCCATGACATCTACATCAAGCAAATACGCGTCTACTTGGGGTCACTAAGAGGAATGAGAATGCGGAATATCTGCAGAACTAATGGCCACAACTTCTTCAGACTTTATGAAAATTATAATCCCCAAAGTCCAAGAACTTCAACATAGCTTCAGAATGAAACTATATGAGCCATATCTTTGCTTAAAACCTATGATAAAGAGAGTATCTTCAGAACAGTAAAAGAAAAAAATTGCTCACAGAGGGACAAATAACAGCAGATATCCTGTAAAAAGCAGCACAAGACAGAGGATATTGGAGTTACACCTCTAAACACTGGAAAAAAAAAACTATCAACTTGGAATTCAGAAAAAAAATTCTTAAAAACAAAGGAAAAATAAAGAATTTTTCAGATAAAGATAAAACCATGTCTTTAAATTCTACACAAAGCATATATACATATATATCCATACAAATTTACAAATTGTGTATACATAAGCATATATATACAGAGAGAGAGAGAGAGAGAGAGAGAGAGAGAGAGAGAGAGAGAGAATTCACTAGCTGGAAATGTAAATGAAGCCATATAGTAAATGTACAGAATAAAGAAGTGCTTAATTAGAAGATTCTGGTCCAAGATTAATATCCTGGAGATTTTAAGATTTCAAGATTTTAGAGACTGAATAATTCTAAGTAATGAAAAGATCCAATTAATAATAATGAAGTTGGTGGCTTGAAAGGTAGGCAGGACATTGAAAGTAAAATTAAAATAGGCAAGGCATAGTGGCATGCAAATGTAATCCCAGCACTTGGGAGACTGAGGCAGGATTGTCATGAGTTTGAGACTTGCCTGCACTACAGGGTGAGTTCAAGACCAGCCTGATCAATGTAGTGAGACTCTGTCTTAAAAAACAAAACAAACCAAAAATAAAGATATTCTAATTTCAGGGATTTTAAGGAGCATTTCACATGAATTGCTGAAAAAGTCTTTACTAAATGTGTCAACAATGGTTTTCAAATTCAATTTTTAAAAATTTAAAAATTTTTCCATAATTATCTTTCTTGGTACTGTAGTTATTTACTTCTTTCTTGAAACTCAGGCAATAAATAGAAGAATGGAAGAAGATGTACGATGTTATATAGTATAAAACTGAGAGAAGTTTAATCAGAAACCAGAGAGATAATTGTCTGATTGAAAATAGCAACTAGGAGCAAAATAACAACAAAATAATGATTATTGCTATTATATTATTAAAGAGTTACAATATACTATACACTTGAGTAATACGGAGTGTATTCTTTCACGTATAATTATGTAATGTGTATCTAAAGTAGTATAGCCTTATTGCTACCCTCAGGTACCTCTGGCCATGTGCCCTAGCTCTGTGGCACATGAAAAGCAGAATGCACATTTATACTTGGAAAAGCCTCAGCAGAACCACTACCCTCAAGTGAATGTTACTCTTCTGTTAAGGTAAAAAGGATGAAAAGCTCTACTTAAGAGGGGAATGTTTAAGGGAATATTTGTGAAAAATATATATATATAGCAAGCTTGCAGCTGTGGAAAAAGGGTCAAGACTATGAAAGAACAAAATTCTCCTAGACTGAGTTAAGTACAAGAGCTCATGTTTCTGAACAGGAATTTTTAAAAATGGAAGCAGGGTGTGGTGATCCACACCTGTAATCCCAGTGCTCAGAAGGCTGAGGCAGGAAGATCACTATGAGCTCAAAGCCTGAACTGCATAGCAAGATGCTGCTGAAAAAAAAAAGAAAAACAATTGGCTATAGCCATATTTTCATCTGGTAATCTAACTTTTAAAAATGTCTATCCTAATGTAGACAGAGGTACTACATGGTGTCTGAAACTCTAGAATATTTAGTTTTGGAGAACATTTTTTACTTTATCACTTTAAGCAGCAAGAAAAGAGTTCCACGTTTTTAGCTTCCTCATAGATTTTTTTAAGTATTCTGTTTTCCCTTAAATTGATAAAGCAAAATATCTGAGGGAATCCCCAAGGAGATCCTAACAGGCCTACTTCTGAAACTTTGTAATTGTGATTAAGTAGTTCAGAACCAACTTTCCTTTATAACAATATTATTAATTAACTTCTTTTGATCTGTATCCCCAAGAGCTGTTCTCATCTAAATCTCTAAGGCGAATAAGGCTCTGAAAATATAGAGTCTACGCAGTCAGCAAAAAAAGAGATACAAGATGGGAAGCTTCGCTTTATAGTGAAAAGGAAAGTAACTTAAAGAAAAAAATACCCAAGTCACCCTAAATCCAATGAAACATTTGGGGTCTTCAAAAGCATTTAGTCAAAGCTTCCACAGAAATATTTTCTAATAACCATGAAAACAGAATAAGATACCAAAACTTCACTGAGTTTCCTTCTTTGGATCATCCCTTGGTGAGTACACTAAAAAATTACACTTTAGCCACATCTGGATGAGCTAGTTGTACGAAATGCTATATTCAAAAAACTCAGTTGCTAAATAATTTAAATGAGTGAGCAATAATCAAAGAGACAAAAATATGATATTCTTACATGGAGAAAAATACTGAGAATTGAGAATCAATAATTTTATGGGAGTTAGTGGGATCAGTGACCTAGCATGGTTCAATTATTCAATCCATGAGAAGTATTGCTGAGTTAGAAATAGGAATCCATTTAGCCAAAAAAGTGCAATTCTTGCAATTAATTCATGCACATATAATAAAGTTTGAGCCTCTCATTCTGTGTGCATATATAAAACATATGGGAAGAATTTTACCTCATCTTACATAATCAGTGAAATGTAAGTATACTTTCTCATACATATTTTTATTTACTAACATCACTTTGTTAAATTTCCTTTTCTGTGTTCAGTCTCTGGTCTGTCAATGTTTTTAATGGAATCAGATGCCAATCTAGAGAAATTCAGGTTAAGTATACTTTAAAAATATCCTTTAGATACAAATTAAACTTTTATGTGATTGCGATATTTAACTAAATAAGAAAACAATTATTTTTAATTATTGATCTCTTTTAGATCATCTTAATCCTTTCTGAATGGAACTATATCTTTTAGAAAGAATCTTCTAGGTATTGTCACACATATGACTTTATTCTAAACTTTCTGGAAGCTCATTTGAATATTATAATTATTTTTATTTCTGAGATGAAGAAGCTATGACCCTGAAGTAAACATTTTAATTCAGTATAGCAAAGTTAAGAGTGGTGAAATTGACACTGGTAAGAATAGAAGCAAAACACACTATACATGATGACCTCCCCTGCAAAAAAGCATGTGAAACAAGGTAAGATGCTAGGTTGAGGGGGTAATGTGTGAGTGTCGGGGAGGTAAATGATAAATGATTAAAATATGATATATGCATATGCAAATCTCCCAAAAGAAAATCCATTAATCTGTACAGCCAGTATGCACTAATAAAAAAATGTAAGCAGAAAAACTGAAATTGGAACCTAGTTGGTCTTTTTAACTATCTCACTAGCCTAATTAACACTTAGATCTATTTTTTTTAAAGAATACAACCAAACAAAATAAAACAGAATAGAGTCAATGACAACAAAACAATGAACATGGTATATGACTTCTAAACAGGATAAAAGACAGTCAGTAATGGCTACCATAATGCCTCTTGTTATCTTCAATATAACTGCCCATACCATCAAGGATAAATAAAATCAAATGAAATAGAACAGAATAACACCAGTAAAACAAAACAAAACAAAACAAAACAATGACAGTAATACAGAACTTCAAGATACTAATAAAACAGCAGTGGCTACCATAATGCTTCTAGTTATCTTCAGAATAGTTGCCTACACCTTCAGACATAATACAATCAAACAACACAGAATAGAGTAAAATCAATCAAAACAAAACAATGAAAGCTATACAGGGTTTCAAAACAAGATAACTGGACATCCTCGATGTCTGCAACTATATATTTTGTTATTTTTAAAATAGCTGTCCATGCCATCAAGTATAATAAAATCAAACAAATCAGAATAAAACAAAACCAATCAGAACAATGAAGACAATATGAGTTTCAAATCATGATACTAGATTAACAGTGGCCACTTCCTTCCCTTTTTAGATAATTCCTCCCCTTTGACTTTTCCAATACGTATTGTGCATTTTGGAGCCCACTAACTCCTTTAGTTTGTTATACTAGGGAGGCAAGATGAAATTCACCCATGTGACTCTGAACCATTTCATCCATGTGTGTGATCTTAAGTTGCCTCCATCCACCTGCAAGACCCTTGAGATTACCTTCCTTTATAGCTGAGTAGGTTTCCACCACATAAAATACCATGTCTTTCTTATCCATTCTGCAATTAATGGGCAGGCTACTCTTACTTTTTTTCTGGCTCCCTGTCACATAGGGCATTGTTCTCTCTCCTTTGACTTTCAGTCTATGAATTTTCTTTCTAGTTAAATGTGTTTCTTGTGTAGAGCATATTGATGGATCCTGTCTCCTGATGCACTCTGCCTGTGTTTCTTTCTATTGGTGGATTTATGCCCTCTTGCACCGCATTGTCTCTGCCATGCTATTTTCCTGCCCTTGGCTCCCTATTTTTCCTCTCCATTCAATCAACTGGCCCCACTTGATGGTTCCCCCTCTGCCATTGCTCCTGAGACTGTGGTCCTTTTTCACTCTCTCTAGAATGTCTTTTAGTATTCTTTGTAGGGTTGGTTTGGTGGTCATGAATTCCTTGAGTTGTTCTTTGTCATAGAAGTATCTTGCTTCTCCATTAATTTTGAAAGAAAGTTTTGCAGGGTACTTCAGTCTGGGTTGGTAGTTGTTTTCTTTCAGGACTTGCAACACTGCACTCTAGCCTTTTCTTGACTTGATGGTTTGTGTTGAGAAGTCTGCCGTGATTCTGATGGGTTTCCCTTTGTAGGTGATCTGTTTCTTTTCTCTAACAGCTTTTAATATTCTGTTCTTGAGTTGAATTTCTGGGATCTTGATTATTATATGTCTGGGTGTAGATTTGTTTTGGTTATGGCTAGCTGGAGTTCTATATGCCTCACTTATTTGAATGTCACTTTCTTTTTCCATGCTTGGGAAGTTCTCAGAGATTATTTCTGTAAATAGAATCCTGTTGTCATTTGTCTTGACCCCTGTCTTTTCACTCACATTTTTAATTCTTAAGTTATACTTCTTTGAGTTCTCTAGCAGCCATTGAATTGTTACTTCCTGGTTCCTTGTTAGTTTTAAGAGATCTTTCCTTTCTCAATCACAAGCTGTCTCCAAAGTTTGAAAGTCTATCTTCAGTTTCTTCCAGGTGGTTTTGCCAGCTTTCAATGGAGTTTTTAATTTCCTGGATATCTCTTTGAATCTGTTTCATGCATTCTAAATCTCTCTCATATTGTTCTTTCGTGGTTTCCCTCATTTTCCTATGCTCCTCTGTTTTTTATCTGTGTCTTCTTTAGAGATGCTTTGTAATTCTTTTATTATGTTTTTCATTTCTTCTTTTACTTGGATAGAATTTTTGTTCTACTTTCTCTTATAGGTTCATGAAATTGTTTCTTCACTTCAGTTGACATCACTTCAGACATTTCAGGTGTGCGATTCTCGATCTCCTCCGTGTTTACCTCTCCTAGACTTGTGCTGCTTGGTTTGGATGCCAGAGATCACCCTCTCCTTCTTCGTCTTGGCATATTCCTGATTTCTTCCACACACCTGGTGCATTGAGGCCATCAACATTAATAATTATGGCCCTCTTGGACTGCATTGTCTTGGTCATGCTATTTTCCTGCCATTTTTTTTCCCCTCTGTTCAATCGACTGCCCCCGCTTGATAGTCCCCCTTTGCTATTGTTCCGGAGACTGTGGTCCTTTTTATCTCTCTCTAGAATGTCCTTTAGTATTCTTGGTAGGGTTGGTTTGGTGATTATGAATTCATTGAGTTGTTCTTTGTCATGGAAGTATCTTGTTTCTCCATTAATTTTGAAAGAAAGTTTTGCAGGGTACTTCAGTCTGGGTTGGCAGTTGTTTCTGTTCAGGACTTCTAATACTTCACTCCAGCCTCTTCTTGACTTGACGGTTTGTGTTGAGAAGTCTGCTGTGATTCTGGTGGGTTTTCCTTTGTAGGTGGTCTGTTTCTTTTCTCTGATAGCTTTTAATATTCTGTTCTTGAGTTGAATTTCTGGGATCTTGATTATTATATGTCTGGGTGTAGATTTGTTTTGGTTATGGCTAGCTGGAGTTCTATATGCCTCACTTATTTGAATTATTGGGAATTATTTTCCATTATTGGGAAGTTCTCAGAAATTATTTCTGTAAATAGAGTCCTGATTTCATTTGTCTTGACCTCTGCTTTTTCACTCATATTTTTAATTCTTAAGTTATGTTTCTTAGAGTTGTCTTGCAGTCATTTAATTGTTACTTCCTGGTTCTTTGTTAGTTTTAAGAGGTCTTTCCTTTCTCAATCACAAGTTGCAATCCTGTTTTCAAGGTTTGAAAGTCTATCTTCAGTTTCTTTCAAATGGTTTTGTCAGCTTTCAATGGAGTTTTTAATTTCCTAGATATCTGTTTGAATTTATTTGATGCATTTTAAATTTCTCTTACATTGTTCATTCATTGTTTCCCTCATTTTCCTATGCTCCTCTATTTTTTATATCTATGTCTGCTTTAGAAGTGCTTAGCAATTCTTTTATTATAATTTTCATTTCTTCTTTTTCTGGGATAGTATTTCTGTTCTGATTTCTTTTATAGCTTCATGAAATTGTTTCTTCACTTCAGTTGATATTACTTCAGATATTTCAGTTGTGTGACTCCCGATCTCTTGCCTGTTTACCTCTCCTAGACTTGTGCTGCTTGGGTTGGATGCCAGAGATTGCCTTTTCTTCTTTTTCTTGACGTATTCCTGGTTTCTTCCATACATGTTGGTATTGGGGTCCCAGGCACTTCTGGCATTGGCTACAATTTCTCTGAAGCAAAACTGTTTGGTTTTTCTAGCCAGTGCTGGCTATGGGTATCTGATGGTGGGTGTCCATGCTTCTGGACTGAGCTTGGTACTGGCCCACAAGGACACCCTGAGTTTGCATGGGAGCAGAGCTGGCCAGGGCCTGTGGACCTAAGCTGGGGGAGAACCTACACGATGTTCTCTGGAACACGTATGGGAGTGGGACTCAGTCCAAGCAACTTCCACAGGTCTGCACCCAACCTTGAGCTGCTAGAAGAAGCCGGGAGCAGTCCTGGCCTTGGGCTTATCTTGCCTGACTCCAAAATGGCTCCCAGCCAATCACTTTCTCCTGTGGGAGGACTAAGTCCTCTGCACTCACCGCCAGCCAGTACAGACCTCCGTGTCTGTGGCTCTCCTCTACCACTCCACCTCTCTCCAGAGATCTCTGGGGTCACCAGTAGCCACCACAACTGTGCATCCTCAGGTTCCCACAGTTTCTCTCACAGGGTGAGTCCAGCTCCAGGCTAAGGCCCTGCCAGCTACCACCTTCTTCTTCATTTAAGTTTTTCTTTTTACTCTCTCTGTGGGCTCCAGTTCATATTTTAGATTCTTCCAGGGTCCACGGGACCCACTTCCTTCCTTCTTGCCCTCCCATGATGTCATATTCCAGCATCTGAACTGTTTCTCTCAGAGACTCTGTTTACTCTGCTGCCTACTGTTCTGCTATCTTCCTGGAAGTCTCAACACTTAAATCTTAAAATGTAAAATATTTGTTGATTGAATAAAAAGTGAGAGCAATAATAAAAGATATACACACCCAAAAAAAAAAAAACAGAATGGCTCCTGGAGAAAGTTCACATGTCATTCCACATGCTATGATAACCGATTTTCCCTTGGGCTCTGGTCCTAAAGACAATGAAGTCTGAAGTCCACAGACACAATGATGAGGAATGACAGTAACAGTTTATTAAAAAGAACAAAGAAAAGCTCTTGATAGCTGAGGGGCTCCCAGGAAGATGGCATGGAGGCACCCAAGTACAGGGATTTATATACAGGCTTTGGTGAGCTATTTTGGTGGGCACAGAAATGAAACGATGGTGTTACAGCTTTTAGCTAGGCCTCTGACATCAGGAAAAGCAGACTTCCGTAGCACCCCAGATTCTCAGGGTGCATCTCGGTTTACCCAGACCCTTTCCCTTTGAAACAATCAGTTGCCATTTTTATCTAAGCCTCTGAGTTTAGGAGCACAGACTTTCCCTGCTTCCCCTGCCCTCCAGTTTCCCTGCAGTAGGAGAGATTCTTTACCCTTGTGTTTAATTTTCCCAGGGCTAATCTGGGTTTACTCTGGTCCCTCTCCAAGCTGCCTACTGCTTGTCTATCTCCTGGCCTCACAATTATATTGGTCTGTATATCCATGATTAGAAGCTTCTATGAAGTAATTTAGAAAATTAATTATTTGGGGGTTTGTTTACTGGAGAATAAAGAAGTTAGAATCTTTGAGATAGGTTAGAAGTTGTAAAGAAACTGATAGCAAGACTCTTGAATTACTAAATTGATCTTATGGTTCAACTTCCTAATTTTTCAGGTGAGAGACTTGAAACCCAGAATATAAAAGGCACTTTTTAAAAAGAACAAAGCATTTTCAATTCAGACATCAGCTTTCCAGGCCTAGCTGTGTTATAAGCTAATGACCAAAAGGAACCCAAGACAGGAATCCAAAGTAATTACACATAACTACTTAATAAGATAAAATTGAACATCAGGTCTTTCTTGGGTTTTTATACTGAGAAAGAGATAGAGAAGACAAGCTATTTGAATTAACAAAGACAACTGTACAAAAATTTATTTAGAAAAATATTAATTGGATCATTATGTATACAAACAAGAAATATAGACAATTTGAATTTCCAACACTATGCAACTGGCTAAATATATCCACCATCTATAAAAATTATTTGTATAGATTTCCAGTAATTAACATGGAAAGATGATATAAAAGAAAAAACAGAAAAGAGAAATTAAAGAGAATAAGTTTGTCACAAAAAAGTACAATAGTATGACAGATTTTAGGTACATTAGAATGCAGTTTGACCCTCAAAGCAGCCTGGAAATATATACTCCAAAATGTTGCCATTATTTCAAAGAAGTTTAACTACAGGTTATAATTTTCCTTTTTCCATATGTATTTTTAAAATTATTTTCACTAAAAATATTACTCTAATAGTAGGGGAAATGTAAAAAATAAAGTAGGCTGTCAAACTGTTTTGTCCAGGAGAGTTATGGGAGGCAGGAAAATGAAATGCTCTCAATCAATAGAAAAGAGGGGATAGCTGCTAACTTATCTATCAAGGAGGTGCCAAGTGAAATACAAAGAAAGTTACTGAGGTCAGAGATAAAACGTGGATAGTTTAACCTGCAATGAGAAAATCTGCAAAAGGATCACATCTCAAATACTAGGATAAAGAAGAAAATGAATTTGAAACTATTTTAAGATTTCAGCAGAACAAGTAAATTAAGTAAGCTTAATTACCTCTGCTTTACTTTTCTGTGCAACATTTGTACCTCTCTGATGTTATCCTATTGTATAATGTCCTTTCAAATGATCATCCAGATATATGAGGTATATATTACATGCTATGTAGGAACTAGGTTTTAGACACAGAGCGTAGAGACAACATATTCATTGTTCTCTTTTGAGGCATCATCTATAGTGGTTAATAGGGATCATGAGCCATTATTCATTTCAAACATGTCTGAACTGCTAGGGAAAGACTAATGATTGGAGACTGGATGGTCTAGCATAGCATACAATCCCAGCACTCTGGAAACTGACAACAGCAAGTTTGAGTGCAACCTGCATGACTTAGCCACTTGGTAAAGCCCTGTCTTAAAATTTTAAGAAACTTTTACAGGGACTGGAGATGTAGCTCAGTGTAAAGGACATGGGTTCAGTCCCCATTGCTGAAAGAGAGGTAAATAAAAGAAAAACCAAACAAAACTTTTATCTCTTACAACAGGTCACAAATGTTAACTGCCAAAGTGAAAAAAAATATAGAAAGGGGAAGAAAGTACTTAAAAGGATCCCTCTCTTAGTAACTAAACTCTAGAGTAATAGAAAGGAGTTCTAGCTCAGGGAAAGGATCAGTACTTTAGCACATTTGTAACTGGGAAAAGGAAACTGGAGAAGCAGAAAAAATAGAAATTCCGCTTAATGAGAAGAAATAGAAAGTTTAAGACAGTTTTATTCAGGGTCTTATCTCTTCATTATACAGGGAGGGGGAAATTACATTTAATATTCCCAAGAGGACATCATGACTTTCAGATAGAGGACTACATGCTATGACTTATCTGTTAAAGGGGCTCTCAGTATTACAATGTCACCAGGTATCTATAAAATGATCTCACCAATTTCCTTCTCCTGTTTCTTCAGGGAGCACAGTCCAGCATACAACAATGATCATAGGAAACTGGAGCGCAGTGACTGAATTCACCCTGACTGCCTTACCCGCTGTCTTGGAGATTCAATCATTCCTTTTTGTGGTTCTCTTACTGATTTACACATTAACAGCAACAGGAAACATTATGATCATCTCCCTAATATGCACTCAGTCTCACCTGCAAACCCCGATGTACTTTTTTCTCAGTAACTTGTCATTTCTGGATATTTTGTACACCACTGTTGTTACCCCGAAGTTGCTATCCTGCCTGCTGGCAGAGCAGAAGACCATATCCTTTGCTGGCTGCATCACTCAAACATACTTTTACTTCTTCCTGGGGACAGTGGAGTTCATCCTCTTGGCCGTCATGTCCTTTGACCGCTATGTGGCCATCTGTAACCCGCTGCGCTACCCTATCATCATGAACAGCAGGGCCTGCCTCATGTTACTTCTGGGCTGCTGGTTGGGTGCTTTCCTGTCTGTGATGATCCCAACCATTGTAGTAACAAGGCTACCTTACTGTGGGAAAGAGATCAATCATTTTTTCTGTGACATTGCTCCTCTCCTTCAGGTGGCCTGTATAGACACCCACCTTATTGAGATGATAAACTTTATCCTGTCGGCCCTTGTCATCTTGAGCTCCCTGGCATTCACTGCTGGATCCTACACCTATATCATTTCTACCATCCTACACATTCCCTCAGCTCAAGGCCGTCAAAAAGCTTTTTCTACTTGCGCTTCTCACATCACTGTGGTCTCCATTGCTTATGGGAGCAATATCTTTGTGTATGTGAGACCCAAACAGAACAACTCACTGGACTTTGACAAGGTAGCTGCTGTCCTCATCACTGTAGTGACTCCTCTTCTGAACCCTTTTATTTATAGCTTGAGAAATGAGAAGGTAAAGGAAGCATTGAGAGAGACAGTGAACAGAATCATATGCTTGATACTAAGGAAAAGTTGAGACAGCATTTAGTACAATACATAACTAATTCCTACTTTCAACACATTCATTCTGCATGAATATAATCATGTATTAGTATGCCAGAAAAAAGGGCTATGTCAAAAGTATAAGACACTACCAAGCCAACTGAAAGAAATCCCTGCCCATGTCTCAGCAAAAGGGAATCAATTTGATGGCAGCACAGTAAGCAGCAACAAATCGATCTCTCTAAGATGTGGAGTACAGATATGGAAAACAACCACTTGGGGAAGAGAGGAAGGATGGTAGTGGATCCCTGGAACCCAGGAAGGAAAAATTGGAAGCTGCAGAGGAAGTAAGAAGAAAGATCACAGTGAAGAAAGAGGAGACACCCACCCTCACCCCACTCCCAGCTCACAACAAGAGAAAGGAGTACTGAATCCACAGAGACACAGTGAGGACAGGGGAGTCTAGAGGTCTCCAGGTAGAAACACACCACTGGAGTGGAGCAGTGGATGCTGTGCACTGCAGGGCTGGTGAGTGACTTCAGTCCAAGTAACAGCCATGTTCTCTGGAAAGAGTGCTTGGTCAGTCACCCTTTAAGGGAGGGCCAGCTGCACCCAGGACTCGGAGCAGCTGTGGTTTGGCTTTGTGTCAGGTCTCCCAGTGTTGAAATCCCAAAGCACCTGGGTGATAGACAGCCTTGGGAAACATTGAGAGCTCAGGATCAGTAGGCTCTCAGAGTGTTACTGGCTGAAGACTTGGACACCAGCCCCACAGCCAGAGACCAGCATCAGCCTGAACTTCAGTGGAGTTGAAATCACCAGAATCTGCACCTCACCTTAACTCTACTGCAGGTTTGCTGGAATTATCCAGCACGCTTCCTAATCATACTGCAGACTTACTGGGGATACCCATCCCAGATCTGGGCTCTGACTTAGACACTACCACAAAGCTATGGACACCAAAAGATAACCACAGGATTGAAGTCACAGAGAAATTTTTTTTTTTTTTGCAGCACTGGGGATTGAACTCACGACCTTGCGCTTGCTGGGCAGGCGCTTAGACCGCTGAGCTAGATCCCCAGCCCTGTTTTTTGAGACATGGTCTCACTATGCCATTCAGGCTGGCCTTGAGCTCACTTTGTAGCCCAGGCTGGTCTCGAACTCACAACGATCCGCCTGTCTCAGCCTCCCAAGTGCTGGGATTACAGGCGTGAGCCACCACACCCGGCTCAGAGAAATTTTTTTACTTCACTTTTATTCTTTTTTTTCTCTTTTTGGGGGGTAGAGAATTGGGGGAGATCTATTCATTTGTTCACTTTTTGTTTTTTCATGATCATGAACATTGTTTTTAGGGGAGGTGTCATTTGACTCATTCTTTGTAATGGCCAGCTGCCCCTCTAGATGTTCCCAGGGGAATAAATGGTGAGAGGATGAGAAAATAAAGAAGACAAAGCTGGGATCAGGTGGAGCCTTTCTCTCCTGATGGGAGAGAAGGAACTGCTCAACCACTGTAGCACATTTATTTATACCCTCCAAAGAAGAACATCAATTTCAACCCCACTGCCTAGCAACTTGTTTGCCTAGCTGGCCTGGGCCCCTTGCCTTCTTGGAGCTGAAACAACTTGTTTATATGGCTTTTTTTGGCCTCTCTGTGTTTTCACGTGGTCTTGCTTTAACCCCACACATGTGATTAATCTCCAACTTCAATGGCTCCTTACAGTTATTGTTTTTGTTTTGTTTTTTTCTTTCTGTCTCTCCTGTCTTTATGAGTTTCCCAAAACTTGAATATTCTTTGCCCTTCAGCCTTGCTTCTACTCTCTTTCTCTTCATTTATTGCTCTATTTTTTTCTTCTGATCATTTACAAATTCTCTCCCCTGAGGGTAAAATTGGTCTATTAAGGGGATATTTACAGTATATAATTTTCTGAGTGGTTTTAGATTTTGTTATATAACTGTAAAGCCTGTACCTATAGTTAAAGGTGGCAAGTTAAAATTTATCACAGTTTGTTATTTTCTACACTGTACTTGATGCTATTGTTATTACTGATCATACTATTTTGGTCAAGGTGACATAGTTGCTGTGATCAGTTGTTCTCTGTTATATGCCAATACCAAGATTGTCTTGGGGTCATAAACAATACCATATTCCAGTACCAAAGAACTCAGTACAAGGTCAAACAGGCACCAACATTTAACCCTTAACAAAACAAAGAGGCAGGATCTCAGGACAGGCTAATAAGCCAAAACCCAGCTACCTGTAGAAAACATCTCTAAAACATAATCATTTCCTACAGGGACCTTAGAAATAGTAACAAAGCTACCTACCATAAGCAATTTACAAACATCAATGCAAAAATCAAATTTTAAAAATGCAAAATGAGAAAACACGGAAGAAAAATGCAACCCAGACCTCCAGCTCACCAAAGGCAAATCCAGGAGGATTGAGGTGAAAGTAATCAAAACCCACCCAACTGTACTTCCTGAAATGGTAGCAGTAGAAGTACCAAAGCAGATGAAAGAGGCTCTAGAAAAAAAAACAAATCAAAAATAACCCACTGTTTACCAAAGAGATAATGACCGTAATGAAGGACATAGTTCAAGTACATACAGATTTTTAAAAGCAAAGCTTAGGAAAATGATGGAAACCATGAATGTCCAATATAGGAAAGAACTGTTTTACATAAAACAGATTCAAAGAGATATCCAGGAAATTAAAAATTCTACTGAAACTACATACAGCAGAATCAACCAATATGAAAAGAGATCAGACTGAAAAGACAGGTTTGTGGTTAGTAACTGTGAAGTGAATGACTTCTTAAAAATAGCAAGGAACCATGAAAAGTCAATCCAACAGGTGCTAGATGATGCAAAGAAGATTGACTGGAGTGAATGACACATCAGAAAATAGCACAAAATATTTTTTTAAAAACCTGTTCACAGAAGTTATGGCAGAAAATTTCCCAAGCATGGAAAAAAATTGACATTGAGATAAGTGAGGTGTGCAGAACTCCATTAGTCATAATCAGAAAAAATAATTCACCAAGGCTTCTAACAGTCAAGAGTCAAGAACAAAAAGAACAAATAGTCAAGAGTCAAGCTGTTTGAGAAAAGAAATAAATCACCTATAAAGGAAGCCCCATCAAAATCACAGCAGACTTTTCAAGGCAAACACTTAAATCAAGGAGGGCTTGGAGTGAAGTATTTCAAGCCTGCAAAGAAACAACCTACAACCCATATTGATGTACCTTGAAATATTATCTTTCACAGCTGTTGAAGAAATAAGATAGTTCCATGATAAAGAAAACCTGACAAAATTCATGATCAAAAACCAGAACTCCAAAAACTTCTAAAGGATAGTCTAGAAAAATACAATGGAGAAAGTAATTACATGAGTCCCAGTAAAATAAATCTGCCAGGCAAGGTGAGCAACTAAACAGAAAGGAAATAAAGGGAACCAACAACAGGAATTTAATATGCCAATGATAAATTAAAACATATCAGTTATAACCATCAATGTAAACGGTCTCAATAATTCAATACAGTGAAACACACTGGCAGAACAGATCAAGAAAGATCTAACAATATGTTACATACAGTAAACACACTTAACTCAAAAAGAATTTGACAGACTGAAAGTTAAAAGATGGAAAACAATATTATATCTGAAAGGAACATGGAAAAAAGGAACAATGGGTATTTTATTTGCAGACAAAATGTATTTAAATACAAGAATGAGCAAGACAGACAAAGAAGCTCACTACACACTTGTTAAGGGAACAGTCCAGAGGAAGAGATAACAGTCATATACGCACCAAGTACTGACACATCTAACCATATAAAAAAATACTAATTGATAGGAAAAATCAGATAAGCACAAATACAGTCATAATGGTAGACCCTGATACCCCACCATCACAAATAGACAGATTCAGTACACACACAAAAAAAAATTACCAAAAAATAAGGGCTGAACCAAACCTTTGAACAAATAGACTTGGTAAATATACACAGAGTGTTCCACCACACAACAGAATACACTTTCTTCTCAGCAGCATTTGGTACTTTCTCCAAAATATCAGCTCATAGGATGTGCTTAAGTAAATGAAAAAAACTGAAATTATACCAAGCATATTACAGTTTTTAGTGCAAAGAAATTGGAAATCAATGACAAAATAAATTATCGGGGATCCTGGCATAAACCTCAATCTTCTGTTTGGTGCTACAACACAAGGCTGAAAAGAAAAACTCAGGGAAAAATAAAAGTGAAATGGAAAAAAAAGGATGGCCAGTGTTTGAGACAACAAAGACCCCAAAACAGCCTGATCATTTCTATTCATTTTGTCTTCAGAATAGTTGCCTACACCTTCAGACATATTACAATCAAACAACACAGAATAGAGTAAAATCAATCAAAACAAAACAATGAAAGCTATACAGGGTTTCTAAACAAGATAATCAGACATCCTTGATCCAAACAACTTCTGCCAGTCTGCCCACAACCTAGAGCTGCCAGATGACTGTTTGGTTTTTCTGGCCAGTGTTGGCTACAGGTATCTGATGGTGGGTGCCTGTGCCTCTGCCCTGAGCTGGGTACCAGCCCACGAGGGTCCCCAGCATTTGCATGGGAGTGGGACTGGCCAGGGCCTGTGGCTCTAAGCTGGTTAGGAACCTACATGATGTTGTCTGGCTGCAATTATATATTTTGTTTTCTTTAAAATAGCTGCCCATGCCATCAAGTATATTAAAATCAAACAAATCAGAATAAAACAAAACTAATCAGAACAATGAAGACAATATGAGTTTCAAATCATGATAGTAGATTAATAGTGGTCACTTCCTTCCCTTTTTAGATAATTCCTCCCCTTTGACTTTCCCAATATGCTGAATTCTACAAGCAATTTAGAGATCTAATGCAATTACTCCTCAAAGCATTCAATGAAATTGAAAGGGAAGCAATATTCCCAACCTCATTCCTGGATGCAAGCATTGCCCCAATATCAAAATCAGATAAGGATCCAAGGAAATGAAAGAACTACAGGCCAATCTCCTTAATGAACATAGATGCAAATATCCTCAATAGGATACTGACAAACAGAGTGCAGCAAATCATCAAAAAGATTATAAAACATGACCAAGTATGATTCATTCCTGAGATGCAGGGATGGTTCAACATATGCAAATCAATAAATGTAATACACTATATTAACAGATCCAAAGACATAAGTCATGTGATCATCTCAATAGTCACAGAAAGAACAATTGACAAAGCCCAATACCCATTCATGATTTAAAAAAAAAAACCTTAGAGAAAACTAGAATAGTTCTTTATCTCAGTCTGATAAACCCATCTACCACAAACCAACAGCTAACATCACACTGAAGAGTCTAAAACTGAAAGATTTCACTCCAAAATCAGGAAAAAGATAGGGATACCCACTCTACCACTCCTATTCAATATAGTTCTGAGAATGTTAGCCAAAGCACTTAGACAAGAAAAAGAAATGAATATGAATAGGAAAAGAAGAAGTTAAACTACATTATTTGCTGATGATATGATACTCTACATAGAAGACCCCAAAAACTCCACCAAAAGACTTCTAGAATTAATGACTACATTTGGAAATGTAGTAGGATATGAAGTCAATACTTAAAAATCAACAGCATTCCTATAAATAACTCAATGAGAAAGAAATTAGGTAAACTACACCTTTAACAATATCATTAATAAAAATGAAATACTTAGAGATCAATGTAATAAAAGAAGTGGAAGACTTATACAAGGAATACTACAGTACTCTGAAAAAGGAGATCAAACAGTATGTCAGAATATAGAAAGGTATTCAATATTCTTTCATAGGCAGAACCAAGAGTTCAAATGGCTATACTTTCACAACTACTACTACAAATTTAACATAATCACAACTTTAAAACTCTGACAGTGTACCTCACAGAACTAGAGAAAACAATTCTAAAATTCATTTGGAACCAAAAAAGACCTAGAAAAAGCAATTCTGAGCAACAAAGGCAAATCAGAGGGTATCACAATTCCTGACTTGAAATTATATGCAGATCCACAGTGACTTAAAAAAAAACAGCTTGGTACTGGCAAAAAACAAACCTGAGGATCAATGGAACAAATTATAAGATGCAGGGACACCTGCAAATGCACTCACCCACCTGATCTTTGACAAAGGAGCCCAATACACTTACTGGAAGAAGAATAATCTCTTTAATAAACAGTGCTGGAAAAACTGGTTTTCCACATCCTGAAGACTAAAACTAAACCCATGTCTATTTTCATGCACTAAACTAAAATTAAAATGGATCAAAGATCTAAATATTAAAACAGGAATACTAAATCTGCTGGAAGATAGAATAGGTAGAACTCTGGAAGACATAGGTGTAGACAAAGACTTTATGAACAAAATCCTTATTGCACAGGAATTATCAAAATCAACAACTGGGATCTCATTTTATTAAAAAGCTTTTGTACAGCAAAATAAATCACCAACAGAATGGAAAGACATTTCACAGAGTGGGAAATAATTTGTACCAGCTGTTCTTCAAAGGACTAATATCTAGAACATATAAAGAACTGAAAAAGTCAGACCCTCCAAATTCAAAGACTCAATTCAAAAATGGGCATCTGAAATTAATACAGTTCCCAAAAGAAGTACAAATGGCAGATAAATACATGAAAAAATGTTCAACATCACTGACCATTCCAGAAATGCAAATTAAAACAACGCTGAGATTCTATCTTGATCCAGAAAGAATGGTTATTATGAAGAAAATAACTAAAAACAAATGTTGGAAGGGGCGTTGGGAAAAAGACCACCTGATTTTCATTCCTAGGTTGATGGGCATTTGGGTTGTTTTCAAGATCTAGTTGTTACAAATTGTGCTTCTATAAACATGGGTGCACACATATCACTGTGGTACAATATTATTACTTCTTCTGGAAAGATACACAGAAGAGGAATAACTGGGTCAAATGGGACCTCTAATCCTACTTTTTAAGTAACATCCACACTAATTTCCACAGTGGTTACACCAGTCTACACTTCCACCAACAGTAGAAAAGGATTCCTTTCCCCTCTCCCCCACAGACCTGCCAGCGTTTGTTATTGGTTGATTTCTTAATGATAGCCAGTCTTTCTGAAGTGAGATGGGAATCTTAATGTTGTTTTAATTTGCATCTCTCAAATGATCAATGATGTTGAACATTTTACTTGCCATTTGTATTTCTTCATCTGAGAAGTAAGTATTCATCTCAGATGCCCATTTTTGCATTACATTTTTAAATTTGAGAGGTCTGGTTGTTTTTTGTTTCTTTGTTTTGTTTTGGTTTGGTTTTTGGCTTTTGGGTTTTTTTAGTTCTTTATATGTTCTTGATAGTAATCCTTCATCTGAGGAACAACTGACAAACATTTTTTCTCACCTTGTGTGTTGTCTCTTCACTCTGTTGGTGGTTACTCGTGCTGTGAAAATGCTTTTTTAATAAAATGAGATCCCAGTGTTTTCTTTGTGATAGTTCCTGTATGGTCAGCATTTTATTTATAAAGCCTTCGCCTCTACCAATGTCTTCAAGAATTTTACCTATTCTATCTTCCAGGAGATTTAATATTTATGTCTTAATATTTAGATCTTCAGTCCATTTCAAATTTAGTTTAGTGCTTGTCTAGTTTAGATATGTGTCTAATTTTAATCTTCAGCAAGTGCAAAGCCAGTTTTTCCAACACTATTTACAAAAGAAGCTATCTCTCTTACAGTGAATGTGTTTGGCTCCTTTGTCAAAGATCATATGGATGAGTGCATTTAGAGGTGTTTCTGCATCTCATAATCTGTTCCATTGATCTCCAGGTTTGTCTTTTTGCCAGCACCATGCTGCTTTTATCACAGTAGCTTTATAGTATAATTTCAAGTCAAAGATTTTGAAGTCCCCTCCCTTCTCCAGAACTGCCTTTTCTATTCCAGGTTATTTGTGGTTCCAAATAAATTTTAGGATTTCAAGTCTGTCTTCTGTATCTGAGATTCTGTCCTCACACTGGCTGATTCTGTTGCAGATATTTTCAATGGAATTTTTATTCTGGATATCTCCTTGAATCCATCTTATAGATTCCATTTTTTTTTCCTATGCTGAGCATACATGGCTTCCATCATTTTTTTAAGCTCCTTTTTTATCTGTATGTGCTCTAGAGTCACTAAGTATGGTTTTCATTGTGGACACAAGCTCTTCAGTTATCTGAGACATTATATCTAATTTTTTCTAGAACCTTATTCAATTGCTTCATTGTTACCACTTCGGAGACCAAGTAGGTGGCTTTCAGATTTCTCCACTTCATTGTTCCCTGGGTTTGCCTTTGGCAAACTGAATGTCTGTGGTTGCATCTCGTTTAATTGTATTCTCATTTTCTTTTCTTTTCTATTTTTTTTTCAGTTTAATTCCTGGGTTGATGCTGGTAAATTGCCTATAGTGAGTTGCTTTATTACTAGTATTTAAAACCCTTAAGAAATTATTACTTCTCTGCAGTATCTTCCAGGTGCAGCTGGTGTTGGGGTTTTGAGTCTGTTGCAAGATTCTACCTCTTCAATTTATTGGGGATAAGAAGTTGCTGCCTGCTTGGCCCAGTCCCTACTTCTTTGGCAATGTGCCACAGTATTTTCTATGGCCCTTAGTCACTCTCAGTCTTGGAATACCATGAAGTGCAGCTGGCCAGAACAATTAGATCACTTTTGGTTAAAGTGGTACCATCCGCAATAACAATAGCTTCAAATGACCCAAAAAATGACAAACTGAGGTAACTATTAATTTGCCACCTTTAACTATATGAACTAGATTTTTGGTTATATAGCAAAATATAAAACAAATCAGAAAATTATATGCAGTGTATAAGTCCTTAATGTGTCAATTTTACCCTCAGGGGTTAAAATTGAAAGGGGTTAGGGAGAAAATAGAAAAGTAGGAGAAGAGGAAGAGATTAGAAGTAAGGTTGGAGGACAAGGGGGATCATACTAACTTTGGAAAACTGGTGCAGAAGACTGGAGGGAAAGAGAAAAGGAAGAAGTAAAAGAAAGAACAGAACAGCAACCACAAAGAAGCTAGAAACCACATTCAGTCATACAAAAACAAGATCAAACAATGAAGGAGGAAAAAAAAAACCACAACAACAAACAAACAAATGAGATCGAGAGAGGGGAAAAAGTTAGTCCACTTCTAGGTTTGTCTCTGCTGTCACTGGTAGCCAACCTGTGTCCAGATTTGTGTTGATTTATCCCAGCAAGCCAGCAGTGGCTTTGTGGTGGGATAGTGGATAATCTCAGTGAGTCTGTACCTTTATTTCCCCTGCAGTTCAGTCTGCATTCTGGTTGTGGGGGCCAAGACCAGAGCCATTCAGCCCCCAACAGTTAGTGCATCTTCCAAGGGGCCTGAGCCCAGCTGGGAGCCACTAGATCAAGCCAGCGGTCACCCTGAGTTCTGAGCTCAGTTGGCCCCTCTCCAAGATGGCTCCCAGTCAGTTGCTGTCTCCCATGGGACAACAGAGTCCTCAGCACTCAACTCCAGCTAGCACTCATGTCTACTGCTCCCTTCTCCTGCTGTATCCCTCTGAAGAGGCATCTGGGATCACCATCAGTCATGATCCTATTTGTTTATCTGTACTCAAAGCAGCACTACAGTCTTGCTTTATGAGGAGGAATCTCAGTTCTTCCAGCGATTCACAGGAGTAATTCTCTTCCTCGTCCTATGAAAATTCATTTCCCATGCAGGATTTTTATAGCTTTCCACTGCATCCCATGAGGAAAAACCACTTTAATGGTTCTACAGTTACTAAGAATAAGGTTAGGGTCTTCAGGAACCATAAGCCTGCTCTTCTTGCCTCTCTACCAGCATTTTTATTTCCCATAGAGACTTTAGACATGTCTTTTTGAGGTCCTTTTCAATGAATGACTGACCTGCTTGGGTAGATAGACTACCTCTGAGAGGGGTAGAATTTCCTGCTTATGTTTCATAAATAATTGCTTATTACTGAGAAAGACCCTTTCTTTCCTGAATGCTGCATGGGCATGTAGCACCAGAAAGGCATATTTGGAGTCTGTGTAGATATTTAGTTTCCTGCCTTTTCCTATATAAATCCCTGAGTAACAGCTATGAGCTTTGCTCTCTGAGCAGAGGTCCCTGGGGAAACATGACCTCAATGACCTACTGTGAACTGACCACTGTATAACCTCCCTTTTGATGTCCTTCTTGGATAAAGCTACTTACATCCATGAGCCACACTTCCTCAGTATCTTGAAGGTGCAAGTCATTGATATCCTATCAGCTTGAATAGGCCAGACACTACTCTTAAGGGACTAAAACCACCTGGGTCCTGGACCTGCCTGCTGGGAGAGGTTATCTATAAATCTGGTATTTCTTTTTGCTACCTTTAGATCTTCTTCAACCTTATGTGAAACATTTATCTAGACATAAGTTTCATTCATAAGTGCACAAGCTCCTATACTTTTGACTGCAAGGAAATTGCAGACTCTGATTCTGAAGGCTCACCTCAGCTAAGGGCTGTAATTCTTGTGCTTCCAAAACTGCCACTATGAACTTCTAGCCTTGATGAACCATAATAGTGAGGTTTAAGGCTGATCTTTCTAGTAGAGGAATACCTTTGAACTAAAAGAATGCCCTGGCCATTGTGTGCCCTATACCTGGCTTCTCTAATATAGAGTTATCATGTATACATCTACTCCAATCCCATTTCCTCAGACCATTATAAGAGAGAATATTGATTGTGCCTTTTTATGCTGTGATAGTAAAGACTACTCCAAGAAGGATCTGGCCTAAAGAGGCCATCTCATCTGGACTCAGAACTTTAATCTTTGGAACAGCTGCTACCATAGTGCAGGCCCCCCTCCATTAATAAGGCAGAATCACGTATAAGTACATCCGACACAAAAATAAAATCCACCTCTCTCAATGAGGTGCCCGCAGAGGATATTACACATAGAACATTCCACATGCCGTTGATTCTTCAGGGCTCTTTATGTTAAAATAATTATGGGAAAAGTATTCCTCCAATAACATCAATTGTTTTCTATGTAAGGGTTGCCAAAGGACAGAATCATTAAAGGTAAAGGTACAAGGGACACACTCATTAAACTCTAACAGTTGTATAACTCTAACAAGCAAACCAAACTTTGGAAACGTTTTGAGATATTCTCTGGACAAGAGGCATAGAGAGACTTGTAAATATCCTGAGCTATGACAATCTCTGTACATTGATAAATAAACAGGGAGAAATTAAAGGAACTCTTAAGCATATGGCAAGTATTCATACAATTGATCAATCCTTGGCAATAGGAAGGATCCCTGGAATGTTTTGATGTATTTGTCTGGGGTATCAGGAAATTTTCCCAGATCAGCCTTGATCTGTGTCTTAGTTACTTTTCTCTCGTTGTTGAGACAAAATACCTGACGCCCAAAGTGAAGGAAGGAGAAGTTTATTTCTTGCAGTTTTGGGGATTTCAGTCCATACTCAGCTGTCTCCAAGGCAGGGTGGCATGGCTGAGGGGCAGCTGTTCATGGCGGCCGCAAGCAGCAAGAGCAAACTGGACAAAAGGAGAAAAACACGCTCCCATTCTGACTTTACATTGTGTGTCGGCTCCACCCCTGGGCGGGTGCATAACTCACACTGCCAATCCCAGCAGTAGTCAATGAGTCAATCACAAACACTACATTCAGCCACTTCCATGACTGCATGACGCTTGTAGGGGGCCATCTATATACAAACCGTAACAATGTGCTTCAAGTTAGTTAGGGAGAAGGGTACTTGTACTCGTGATTCCTGGGTTCCTTGTTCTGCTTCCTGCAGGCACAATAAAGAGGAATCATTAAGGTCAAAGGGTTTGGGGATCATAGAGGGTCCTAGGTAGGGAGGGCATGATGGCCTAAAGTTAGGAGAGCCTTCCACCTTAACTGGGAGAGTCTTTGAGTTGCTCCTTGAACATCTGGTTGCTGCTAGGAGAGTAGGGTCCAGCTAACATACCTGACAGAGTTTTAAGTTGACCCTAACAGCAAAACAGGCTTGTACACAGGGAACCTCTGATCATTTTTCTTCTCTTTTGAAAAACAGTTCTAATTGAAAAACGGTATAATAATTTACATTTCCCTCAGCCATCCACTTTTTTTGCTATGTCCTGATGGGTAGGGTACCACAGAAGGTCAGACAGTGCTTTTTCAAGGTCTGGAGGTAAAAAGATTTCCAATTTTTAAGTATACCTTTCCAAGAGATGTTAAAAGTTGACAGCAAGCTTCCCATTCTGAAAAACAGCAAAAGGAGATAACTCATTCCTTCAATCCTTGTTTAAGTGTTCCAGGTCAAAGCATCTCTCAACCTGCCTGGAACTCCCATTCATAAATGAACATGAACTATTCTTTTTCAAGGAATAGGCCAATTGGAGTAGCCATTCTTACTGAAACTGCACCCAATGTCCTCTCCATGCCTGTGACCTTTTGATTTGACCACATATTGGTTCTCTTTGATCCAGATCCAATTTAAATGTTTTTATATTTGAAATTGGATTTCCATTGCCACAGTAGCCATTAAGCATCTAAGTAATGCCATAAAAAGAGAAGGCAGGCCTTTGGAGGCCAAACAGTACTTGGGGTCACAGTCTGAGCAGTCGTTTGTCTCCTGGTGTACCCGCAAATCTGTATTGGAGTCCTCTAAATCACTCTTGGGTCTTTCTACAAAGGAATCTATAGTGTATACCCAGAACTAATGCCCCCATTGTAATACTAAGGTACATCCCAACCCCATCACAGTGTAACAGGGAATAATTATCTTCCCAAGCTCCAGGGCCCACAGGGGAGGGGCAACAAAGATGGCACCAGGACTCCACTAGGTGAGTTAAGGTCTCTTAAGGGACAGAAAAGGTATAATTTTAGAATGTGTACTACCCCAAGGGACCAAACTTTCAAAGGGGTTCAAAGCATGACTTTGGGCACAAGTACACTAAAGGCAAAGATGCAATCTTGGTTTAAGGAGTTTTTAAAAGAAGTATTTGCTTATGTTGAGCAATTTTCTTAAAAGGGAATTGAGAGTGGTGATTGGTGAGGGACAACTGGTGGCAAGAATTCATGGTAGTGTTCCCATGTACATCAACACCTAAAACACGTTAATAGAGCAATTTGCCTGAGAATCATCAACCTAGAAGAACTGGAATGCCAAGAGCAGAGGCTGCCCCCTTGCTGACAGATGAGACAAACCAGAAAAGGAAAACACACAAGACTAGTAAGACATTTCCTCCCCTTGTGTGAAGGAGAGGTCAATCTAATTCACATTAGTGAAACCTGTTTCCTGAATCTTAAGACTCTAGGCTGCACTGATTGCTTTTAACTAAACAACCAGGCCCCAATATTTTTTAGACCAGAAAGCCAAGAAATGAAAGTAAAAAGGTATAAGACAATATAGATCTCACTTACCTCCTCTTGAGATCCCAGATGAGCCCTCAGAGACGTTTGGCAAGTACCAAGTTGGTGTCACACAAAGTTGAAGAATGCAATTCGCAGGTGGAGGGAGCAAGTTGCAAATAAGGAAGTATATTGAGAAAGAGAAGTCAAATGAATAGCTCCGACTGACCAAGAGGTGCCCTGAATAGGTCACCAAGAAGATTCTTTGTCGAGGGATTCTCAGTGTCTGGTGAGCACCTAACACCAGTGGCACCATTGGCTTAAAATAACCAATTAGAATGCAGAGTTTCTAATGCAGAGTGAAAAAGTCCAATTACTCAATGTTCCTAAATTTCTCAAAAATAAGCCCAGATGCAGAGAGATTTTTTTTTATTATCACTATTTGGTGAATTCCATTCCACGTGTGTAATTCCTTCCCAGGGTCATTGTCGTAACGGCCTACTCATATTCAAACTCCTACCACTGGCGTCATAGCTCTGGAATTCTTTTGACCGAGAAATGTTTCCATTCCCGGGAAAAAATAATCTCTCTCTACGGTGGTCTGAACCATGTGGTCTCCAACTTTCCTGGAATCCAGGTGACCCAGGTTTAGGACAATGGCTAGAGGCTTCTAGGCTTAGTTGAACGCCTCTATAAAACTCTTACATAGTTGTCCTCAGACTAAACAGGGTTTTATCTCCTGTAAATTCAGGGTTGATCAATGCTGTCTGCCCAGCTTCTAGACAAACACTCCCTAAATGATCAGCATACACTTATACAAAACTGAGAAGAGATCTGACCCAAGATTTACAGTAACAAAAGACACAAAATGAAGGCTAAGTTTTGTTCTACTTTTAGTCACCAATATTGGGCATCTGTAGGCCCATATGAAAAGTTATGGTTCAGAGCAAAAATGACTTTTAAGACCCTTACTATATCAGAAGGGAAAAACAAATCATGTTTTTAATGAGCAGCAGGTAAGGGCACAGGATTTTGCCAATTTCCTAACCCTATCATGGTTCCTGACTATCTGATCACTGCATCACCTCAACCTCACTAGATATGGCTCACCAAGGCAAGAATATCTTGCATTGTAATGCTTCTACTTATTCTTTAATAAATTCATATCTTTGGAGAATCTCTCTGCATTAATATCTTGTTTGAACAAATTAACCATGCGTGTCAGGCCAAAACACAATATCAACACTGATCTGTACAAGACAAGACTTACCTACCTTAATCCCTTTTTATCCCTATCCCACATCATCATTACTTGCCTGCTCTGAAAGTCAGTAATTATTTGCATGAATTCTTGTTTAAGTACATTGTTGGTTACTAAGACAGGCTTAAAACTCTCCTCAATTTGACTAAGCTTGCAACTAACTTTTTCTAACTCATGATAATTGACCTCATCTTATTTAGATATTTTTTCCCTAATTGTGGAACACTTACTTCCATGTTTTCCTCAAATACCATTTCACTCCATTTTTTCTCTCTGTATCTCTTAGTTTTTGTTTTTATATGCTTTTTCTTTTTTTTTAAATGTTCTGTTTTCATGATTGCCTTCTAAACAGTCCTCAATGTGATCTTCCAATTCACTAATGGTTCTTCAGTTCTATTAATCCTATGACTATTTTTTCATTTCAATTATTATATTTTCCATAATGACATTGGTTGTTTTGGTTCTTGCTTGTGAATTCCTGTTTGTTTGTTTGTTTCTTTTTTTTTATTTCTTAAATATCTCTTACATTCTGGACTATCTTTATTTTGTATATTTTAAACTCTTGTCCTATCGGTAACTCCATTTCAGTTGGTAGGAGGTATTATTTGTATTTGTTTGGAAATAAGTTTTACTTTTCCTTGTCTTTTATTTATCTGGCACTTCTGTACCCCTAGAGACGTCGCTTGCCTTTTCTAATAATATACATTAAGAACCAAAGCCTATGCATTAGTTGACTATCAATATGGTTAACTGAGGCAAACTAGTCTGTCAGTATAGTTAACTGAGTTTAACTAGTCTGCAAACTAACCAATAGGTTAATCCTGACCCACTGTCTGCTTTTACAAAAGGAGTTTGCTCAAGTCTAGAAAAACCCATTCATTTGCATATTGCTCTGTCTGCTTTAGCATTATTAGTAGAGCAGCCCAGAAAGCCTGCAGGGGAACCGTGTGGGTATGAAGAGCTGTGTGTGACTGATCAGTTCCCACATGTTCATCAGCTCCTCACACTGTCCAGGTTTTTCACTATCATATTTTATGGCTGAACTATTATAACATGTCTCTGTTATGATGGGGTAGACAATAACTGCCTAAATATTTCACAGGTGAAATGTAAAATAAAATTTACAAACATTCTTCCAAACTAACCTCTCAGTGCCTCTGCTTTCCATGTAGGAACAAAATTGTAGTTATCACCCACCTCATTTCGGTTTTTTTAAGTGACCTCCTCCCTTCCTAATGTTCTTGTTTGTTGTCATTGTTTCATGATAATTATTGCTGGAGTCTAGGAACCCTGCTTCTTTCTTCTGGAATATTTTTCTGTGAGGGAGACAGCAACACATGTTGCTTCGGCCTCTTGAAAGAAACCAGAAGCCCAATGTTTACATAGATTAAGCCTATCTCCATGGCAATCTGTATCTTTCCCAAACTCTTTTCCACTCATTCCCAGTCTCTCCCAACATACAAAAATAAATAATCCAGAGAAAGATTGGAGCCAAGAGATGAGGAAACAAAACATTCACTAATTTTCTTCAGAAATCTCATCTTTCTACTCATAGGTTCCAGAAACATATTGACATTTAGTATCTGCCAATTAACATTAAAAGGTGACTAGAGGGTTTCAGAAGTTTATAATTTACTAATGCCAATGACGCTAGTTATAAAATGTCTTCCCTAACATCCAGCATGTATTTATCAAAACAGATTTCGTACATCTCACGTCATAAATGTAGGGAAGGACTGCATCTGTAACTATCTGCTGTTCTTGTTAGCCACCCCTCAGGTACACACACTCAAGTTCCTTTGCAAACTGCTGACCAAATGAAGGGTCATAAAAAAACAAAAATGATTTATTCAAAATCAGCTTCGAAGAAGTGGAGGGGCTCATTTGCCTCAAATCATCATCTCTCTGTGTACATGTGGGTAAGGGTCTTTTCCTGGTAAGGAATTGTTTTGGTGACTTTTCTTCGTTGCTGAGACAAACACCTGACACCCAAAGTTAGGGAAGAAAAGGTTTATTTAACTTACAGTTTCTGGAGATTTCAGTCCATAATCAGCTGGCTCCAAAGCAGAGTGGCATGGCACTGGGGCAACACTTCAAGGCAGCAGCCAGAGCAAAACAGCCAAAATGCAAGCCTTTTCTCTACCCTCATATTGTACACAGGCCACCCCCTCTGCCAAAACCTTCAGGGTGGGTGTAACACACAGAATGTCCTTGCCCTCCTTTGCACAGGATGAGGATATTTACAAAGTAAGAACCTTGGCTCCCTGCTGAGTCTCTCAGTTAAACTTCTGAACTGCTCAAGTTGACACAATGTGTTAACCATAATAGGAATAGAGATGAGGGGAGCAGAGGAAAATAATGCAGATCTCCACACTTGGTTATCACCTCCAGTCATCTTTAGCTCATTCCCCCTTTCTTGTGAAGAGGAAACTCATGTCCAGCCTCCTGAGGCCAGGATCTCTTTATTCTGTCACTGCTTTTGTTCTGAGGAGAGAAGGGACTATTGGCCATGCACTCAGCAAAAGAAATTCTATTTTTCACTGCTGGTTATACTCTCCCAAATGAACAGTATAAAAATATATTAGGCAAAAATTTAAAAAATCCAGAAATGCTCCTAGAGAAATTGGAATGGCCAGTGGCTAAGTTGGTAAAACTTTCAAGATAAGATTAAGCAAATATAAAAGAAAATATTGCCCCTTGCCTAAATGTATTCCCCACAACACCTAAAACAATCTAGTGCAAATAATTTGTGCATTCTAAATATTAATAAAATGAAAAACTAAATTAAAGAAATGAATGTCTCTGCTTACATTATATGATCCACAGAACCAAGAAACAGCTATTTGATAAAAAAAAAAAAAACTGAAAATAAACAAGTGAAAGTCTGTAGAAACAAAAGCATAACCCCAAACTCAGTTCAAAATCAAAGCCAAACCCAAATGAACCTAGAAAGACTTTTTCAACTAACTTTGTGACAATGTATCTTATCCTATAATATATACTATGAGGATTTGTGATGGGGCAGTAAATATATTTTCTTTCCTCAAATTTGTAACTCATTATGGCATTCACTTCTTAAGTTGGATGCTTGCCATGTAAACATTCAGATTGTCTTTTTCTTAGGAATATTCCTAAACCTTTAAAGCTGTAAAATTCATTTTATATACTCTTTAGCTATACTACACAGTTGGCTATGCAGTGTTGTCATTATCATTCAGTTCTAAGCTTTCGTTTTTGAAGGAGGTGCTAGGGATTGAGCTCCGGGTACTCTACCACTGAACTAAATCCCCAGTCTTCTTTTCTTCCTTGTCTTCCTCCTCTTCCTCATCTTCCTCCTTCTCCTGTTCTCCTCCTCCATAGAGAACCCTTTCTCATCCTCGTGGTCCAGGAAGGTTTATAATTGTAATCCCAAGGAGAAGTTATTGGAATTCTAATCAGTTAATTCCAATCTACCACTTCCAGTGCAACCCATGGTGAGAACAAAGACACTGAGACATATATACAGTTATGGGGCGTCAAGGGGTCCTTAGTTCAGCTAAAATGGAGGTTCACCAGAATGAAGGCTTTGACCTACAGCCCTTTCCAGGTTGTATTAATCTCCATGGGTGGAGTGGCTCAGCTATGAGTGACAGTGAGAGTGACGGGAAATACATGAC